>JANAVB010013604.1:0-35295 GCA_029216955.1 Iris pallida | reverse complement strand
CGAAGTATCACAGGGCACAGGGGTTGTGCTTGGCTTGTGGGGCACTGGATCACAAAATTGGATCCTGTCCGCATAGAGCCAGTTCATCTTCATCAACCCTAACCAGTCCCTCGGTTAGGGCACCAGCACCAGTACAGCAGCAGCATCACAGTACCACCTCCGAGGCCTTACCGCCTCCCTCCAGGGTACCGCCTCAGGCTCAACATATGCTCATTCCAAGTTCAGATTCAGAACAGCAGAGAGGTCACCAGCAGAGGGGACCAGCACTAAGAGGACATGGTCAAGCTATGGCTCTGATCGTGGCAGAAGAATTGGCATCAGGTGAGGTGGTGGCATACCATTCTCGTCAACTCTTTTCCAGCATCAGTGTTATTTGATTCGGTGTATCGCATTCATTTATGTCTGCATGATTCGCTACACGGATAGAACTGGAGCCCGAGTCTATATCAGTAAGGCTCTATACTTACTGGTAACGGTCTTGTGGGAGTAGATAGAGACTTTTTCTTATGTCGAATAGTAGTTAGCGGTAGAGAGTTTTCTGCTAGATTGATAGAATTTTCGATGGCCGACTATGATATGGTCCTAGGAATGGATTGGTTGAAGGATCAATACGCAAGAATAGACTGCCATATTGGCAGGATTATTTTTGTGTGTTCCCGATAAGGAAGAGTTTTTATTTTCAAGAGGCGAAGTAGAACCTTCTCGACCAGTCTTGCGGATGGCGGTGGCAGCAGTAGTTCAGTTTCCTGGAGTAGTAAAAGAATTTTCTGATGTATTTTTCGAAGAGCTCTCAGGCATGCCGCCAGAGAGAGATAGAGTACACCGTTGATTTGATTCTAGGGATGGCACCAGTATCAGAGAGAGTCTATAGAATGGCACCATCAGAGTTGGAGATCTTGTACAAGTTGATTGAAGAACTCAGAACCAAGGATTTATTCGTGCTAGTGGATCACCTTGGGGAGCCCCGATGCTTCTTGTGAAGAAGAAAGATGGTACGTCAAGATTATGTGTTGATTATCGTACCTTAAATTCTGTAACAATCAAGAACATATTTCTCTACCAAGGATAGATGATTATTCGATCAACTCAGTAGGGTAGCAGTATTTCGAAGATTGACTTCCGTCGGGTACCATCAGATCAGAGTCGAGAGCAAGACATCCCGAAGAAAACATTCAGATCTAGATATGAACATTGGGAGTTTTTTGTTATGCTATTCGGAGCGATCAATGCACCAGCAGTATTATAGATCTCATGAATCGCATATTCATGTCCTATTTGGATCAGTTTGTGATAGTGTTCATAGACGACATCTTAGTCTATAATAAGAATGAAGCAGAGCATGAGCATCATCTCCGAATAGTCCTTCAGATTATCAAAGAGCACCAATTGTATGCGAAGTTAAGTAAATGCAAATTTTGGCTTGATCGTAATTCATACTTAGGTCATATCACACAGATGTGGAGTGAAAGTAGACCCCCAAAAGATAGTGGCTATATAGATGTGGCCAGTACCTGTCATGACCCACACTCGCTTTTTTGGATACGAGACGTGTCCAAGCCAGCCTACGCCGCAGAGTCGACGGTAGAACGCTGTCACGGCCAAGATGCTCAAAATCACAAAATATAACAATTACTGCTCATTCATATTTCTAAATTTATTACAACAATTACAAGATTTATTTTAAAGAAAATATAAAGTTATCACAATTAATGAAAATGATACAACTGCTATCTATTTCTAGGTTTCTGCCTGCAAGTACACCCGTATCTCCTAAAGCTAAGTGAAGCCACAACTAACCTGGAAAATGTTGGTTTCCAGTCAAGAATGGAACAAGCACACAAACCGAAGGCAATGCGAAAATACAATAGAATTAAAAAACATGAAAGTAACATATGAGAGATGAAAACTAGAATGTAACTGATGACATGGCAAGTGGTGAAGAAGACAAGAAAAACAAATAAAATATAACTATCTATGTGATTTGAAATATCTTGTTCGACATATGAACGGCTAAGGGGTAAATACGACACCCTGTACGTGTCGTATACAGCTGCTATCAGTCAAGATTAGACATATTGGGATGGGTAAGGGTAGTTCATACGTCTACAAAGATATTTCCCCGCCCAGCTAGTACTCATGGAATCAGGTCGCAAGCATGGTAATCATAAAAATGACAGTCAAGAATGTATAATAAATCCATGATAAATCTCCGTGTGACGAACGTGTCAACAAACAGCAAGATATATGTATAAACATGAAATAAAAAGACTACTATGAATCGAAAGCAATCAGAAAGTACACTTGCCTGAGGTCTTTTGCTAGTAAAACCTATAGTAGAACCACTCAGATGAGTCACTAAAGTCACACATGCAAAAAGTCTTCGGATGCTGAAATAAACATTACCAACGTTCTCAGAATAGTCAAATTAGCTAGATTGCATGTCCTTAAGTGTAATTCTGGACACAGGGGTAAACGGTAGTTTCGGGTTAAAATGTGTCGTCGTTGGACCCGCTTAGCACCGAAAAGCGTGCCAAAGTCAATGGCCTCTAAAGTCATCAACCTACATGTCTACAGATTCGTTTGATGATACGAACCCAACCGTATGTCCAAAGTTGAATTTGGCAGGCCGTGCACAAAATTGCCCGTTAAATCGGACCGTGGGACCCGCAAAACGACGATCCGATCAACTGTCTCAGAATCGGACCAAACTTGGCATACCGGACCAAAAATGATACGGTCCTGTTGGCATAAGTTTCGTCTCGTTCTGACGAACGTGCACAAAGTAATTGGAAAATTTGCACAGAAGCCGATATAGTGAATTTTGACGGATACGTATCAAATTCGTCGTGCACACGCAACAAATTTGAATTCCGTCAAAGCCCACATCCACGAAGCCTTTACGCACCTTTTGATGCTTTCGGTTCATGACCACGTCGCCCGAATTGTGGGATGCACATCGTATCGAAGGATTTTATTATTTTTAAAACAATTTTTGCCAAGTTTTGATTCTTAACAGAAATAACCAACTAGAAATTAAACTAAAAATAGCGTCTCAATCTCGGTTGTGTTGTCTACAAGGCTGTTCAAGCTGTTTTCCAAGTTTTACGAAATCCTGGTCGTAAATCGACCGCCAACTTTGGGTTTCGGGACAGTTTCCAATTCCAAGAATTCAAATTTTTCTCAATTTTGGGACTCGATTTGCGACGCGCATACCACAAATTATTCAACTATTTAAAGAGGATTGAAGGTGTATAGGTTGTTTATACCTGTTTAATTGGTTCGTAAATGACGAACCGTGTTGTCGGGAAATCGGCCATGAAAGGCTCCGTCGGCTGCTACCGCTGTTGCTCTGCTTGCACCGCGCGCGATTCCTGGCCGACTCTGGCCGTGTGCGACGGTGGCGCCGGCGGCGGTGGCTGCCCAGGTGATTGGGATGGGCACGACAAGGGTTTTAGGAGAATCCCCCCCCTCCCTCTCTCGACTATATATTTGTTTCTGAACGAAATCGAGCTGGGAGGAAGTAACGCTCGGCTTGGGAATTCTCAGGGCTAGGCCATGGGCCTGGGCTGTCTTGCTGTTTTGGTTTTTTTTTTCCTTTTTTTTGTTTGATATATCTATATATTATATGTATATATTTACATATACATACAAATATACCTATATTTATATATATACACCCATACACATATACACCTATATATAATATATATTTATATATACATACACACATATATAATATATTTATATATACATACAAATACCACGTATATAATATATATTTATATATACATACACATACACACGTATAGATATATACATATATATATACACACATTTATATGTATATAATTATATAACTCTCTCTCTCTCTCTCTCTCTCTCTATATATATATATATATATATATATATATATATATCTATATAATATATATATATATATATATATATATATATATATATATATATATATACTTTATTTATAATTAATAATGAGGGTATATATTTACAATTATTTAATAGGCACCCATATCTATATATTCATATATATACTTATATAGTAATCTCCATAAATCTAAATAAACCTCAATATTATCTATTTCTAGTGTAGGGCCTATTCATGTAAATATGAATATATATATATATATAACATTTATTTGACAAAATAATATAACCAATAATATTAATAATATTATAATAATAACATCTCAATAATATTGATAATAAACAATAATAATAATAATAATAATAATAATAATAATATAATAATAATAATAATAATAATATATAATGAAATTAAATAAACCATAATGGTGTATATACCATTATGTACGGTCTAATAATCCTAAAATGTACAAGGACCCATTTTATGTAAATATCATTGAATATCAACTAATAATGATATTTATAATATTTAATTAAGAATACTTAGAAAATATTCATTAGATCATTAAAATGGAACACAATACCATCATACCAAAATACATAAACACGAATGTTATTGGACGTCCCGCATGACTACATGGGCTTGGCTTGGTTCGGGTCCAGTCCAGCCTAGTTTGGTACAACCGGGTCGCTTAAACATCAAATAATATTAATAATATAATTAAACTATTATAATGGTCATGCCACAACTTGGCCTAGTTTTTCTAGTTAGGACATCACTATGGCTCGGCCTTCCCTACCAGGGCTAATACACTAGTCAAAGCACGCCATTGCACTATCCGTGTCATACTTTCTAGTCACCTGGTACTTCAAAACTCAACTATGGCTAAAGTCAACTTCTGTAATAATTAACCAATTTAGTTATTTATAAAGTCTAAAAATCACCATTTAGATAAATAATAAAAATAAAATATTTTAAAATTTTCGAGAAGGGGAGCTACAAATCTATCCAGCTTATTCGTCCTCGAAATTCTAATTCATAGCTATCTTAAAATTCAAAAAGAAAGTCTACCCTTAACCTTAATCTCCTTAAATTTTAATTTCTCAAAATAGTTTATATCCTCCTCCTAGCCATTTTGTAACTATATAACCTCTAGAACTTCTACCCACCTTTGGTCACACTACACCTCAAAAATTAAATCCTATAATCTTCTAACTAGTTGCCAACAATCCTATCAATAGATATCTACTGCACATGGCATCTATAATCCTTTCCTATCTATCAAGCAACCCAAAATTTAATAAGCAACAAATTTACACGAGTAGCTAAGAAATATTGATAATTTCTAATAAGCGTGTCCGTTCGTTGCTCTGAAATAGGAAGGAAGGAAGATAAGGAAGAATAATCGAGAGCAAGTATAAAGTTTCAGAGCAGTAGAAAGTTTCCAATGATGCAGATAGAGAGAAAGTTTATGAACCATTGTCCTATTTGCTAGATTGGGCTACTCTAGTCCAGTCACTTGCTAAATCGAAGAACCCTTCGTTTCTTAGAAGGGCTTACAATCCGTGTAATACAGAAGTTCCGTCATCGAAATTCTATCTGAACAGACTCCATAATAGAACGGAATCTAAGAAATCAAGATTGTGATCTTTTCCGTGGTTATTTAAACACACGAGCAAAGGATATAAATGCAATACAAGATCGTATCACGATTTTCCGGTAGATGGGATAAGGGTGACGACTTCACATTCTAAGAGGTGGAGACTACATAATAGGTATAGGGACCTATTTCAAATAGTTTGGTTTTATAGTCCAAATATGGTGGTAAGTATGGATGGATTTTACTGGGTCTTAATGAGTTTTCTAATTGGACATCAAACGTTGGTTGGATGAACCTTGGATTTCAATCTATATGGACTGGACAAGATCCCAATGGTAAAACTATTTCTACTAGGTTAGGGTAACCTAGAATAGGTTTCCACCCAAGTGGTTGAGCTAGTTGCCAGTCAGGTTGGTTAGCTAGGTCCTAAAGCCCAAACTGCACCTTCAGTGACTTTTATGTTTAAGTAGCACATGAGGCCTCAATTGGGTGGCACATTAGTGGCATGTGCGTAGTGGGCTTCGAGTAGATCACAACCATATATTGGGTCGAAGGAATTGAGTCGAAGCTGAGGCTCTAATGGAAGTCAGGAAGTATACCAGTATTATGGTAAGGATTATAGCTAGTCCTTTTGACCTGAAAGTCGTACTACAAAATAGAGTACAAAGGGACGGATTTGCATGGGACATGATATACCTAGATGAAGGTGGACTCGTCTGGATCTTGCATATAAAATTTGTTGGAAGGTAACAACTGGTCTCGTGCTCTGAATATTAATGACACGTCGGGGACACAAAATGATCTAAATAGAAAGTGGGAGTCCATGGGGCACTAACTATCATCCTAATGGAAATTATTTCGATCAATCGGTAATCCTCGTATATCCTAAAATTTTAGAAGGCTTACAGTCTACTCACCTTAGAGGCTAGGACATGGTTTTAGGAATAATGATATTAGAAGAATTCCAAAGTCCGGATAGTGTGCCTCGACTTTTGTTAATAAAGAATAAGGTATGGCGTAACGAGATACGATAGATATAAGTCAATTCAAGGATCGTTCCTCAATAATGGAAAACGAGTATGTACAATGACACATTGTCGATAAAATAGGATGATCTACTCGTCCATAGTATACAAGAGTTATCGACGGAGTAACCAACTCTAAGGCACATCATATGAAAAAGATTTCTAACACTGAGTCGTAAACTTGTGTCAAGCCTACCAGACTATTGTCACAAGGGTTCTAGTGGTATGGGCTGTAGTGATCATGTATTGTTTGTTGATAACTGGTAGATCATAATACAACAGGGCATTTAAGCTATGGTATTGGCTAAGCTAGTGACTGTGGTGTTCCAATACTAGTTAGGTCTTAATAATAAAATTTACATAACTAGGGTAATATTTGTTGGAGACCAATCTCGGGATGAGTGTCTACCGTAGTCATGGTAAATGATTATCCTTACCTTTGTCTATTCATCTCATGTCTAAACTGTGGGCTTGGTCGAGGAAAGGTGGGTTAAGGCTTAAGGGTTGCTAGTTAAAGCAAGCTTCAAGCAAATAGTTAGAGACTCACAAAAATTGGTTTCTTGAGAATAGATACTCCTAGGTTGGCATTTCGACTAATGGTAAAACCCTATTCATTCTCAAATCCAAATGGCTAGAAGGTCCCAATAGTGGTTTGAGGGTCGAGAGGAGAACGAGTAACTCAAGGCAAGTTCTAGTCACATGGCTGGCCGATGGTAGCTACACTTGTGTGTACAACTAACATGGCCATGGGATACTCTGTATCTATCTATCAAATACGAGCGTTCGTCTTTTCAATTAGTGAAAGACAAAAGCAGTAAGGAGTTCAAGAAAGATGTTACTGAATACAATTATGTGGTTTAAGGCGAATGTATAATTCAAGAGGAATTGTCAATGCAGTCGCGAATGAGATCCTAGAGACATCTATATCTCAATCCCCGTAGGTTAATCAGAGGGAGAGCGAACTGAGTGCATCCTACAGACCTTAATACACTGATTCTAATTAGTCAATATGTTAGTAGGCGTCCCTAATAAACATATGTCTTGAATCAAGCTCGATAGGAGAGCAGGCTTGCAAAACTAGGCTGTGATAGTAGCATTGGTCAAGATAGTCAAAATACAAGTATGCAAGATTTTTGAAAAGGAGGCACAAGTGGTTCGAGTTTTGTGAGAATCCAAACCTTACCTAGTGTTCTTGCTTATACAGTCGTCCTACTATTTTCCTATTCCATAAGGCCTTAGTCGACTAATGGGTTATGGACCTCTAATTTCCACATTCTAGGTAAACCTATTAGTGTCAGTCAATTATCTCGTCAATAGATCACAAGGACCACATAATGCTAGGTTGGAAGACATGCTACTCAACTTACAGAACTTACACTAGTATTGGCTTTGGGTCTTATGGGACATACATGGCAGTTTCCTATCCTCTATAGTATCCTAATCTTGTAATAACGTCTGAAGTCATTTTAACCGAGAATTATGTCTCGCCCGTATACTCTAGCTGTGGCAAACCTTGGTTTCGTGATTCAATTGTGATAAGCTATCAGGTACTCTACCTTATATTGACACAAGGGTATCTAAGATCTAGCTGTAGTGAACCCACACTCTCCACTCTCAGGTAATTGGTGACAGAGCGCTGCTGTCTAGCCATTACAGTCATTAAAATACTCCAACTATATCCCTAAGAACTTCGAGGAGCTGCTAGAGCTTTAAACTAATTGACTATGATAGGAAGCATAACATTTGCCTATAAGTCTCAATCCTTAAAGTAAAAGGTTGATCGGGGAGAAAATAACTGAAGACAAGAGAATAAGAACATCCTAATCTTTATTTCATACGTATTTCAAATGGCTGAGGGGAAAACATTGAATCAAGTCTACCTCGAGATTCGTATAGGAACAGAATCAGGAATTATGAACCAGTTCTTTACAGCAAAATAGAATTTAAAAATAGGCAATTCTAACTTATGATATAAGATTTATATCTAATAGAGCAAAAGAAAATTGAACATTTATCACGATTAAGCCTTAATTCTAGGAAAACCTAACTTACCAAGTGATTAGTATATCCACATTGGATCATATCGGTATATCAAAAGTATTGGTGTATCTATAGAGATCTGGCAAGCTATCTAAATTTAATAATTCCTTATCTAAATTGCATGGCCTATCAGACAGTCTTAACTACCTAACGGTCAATTTAAACAAGGGACTCCTAGTCCTAGTCATTCTCTTAAATCAATTTAACTTAAGTTGTGAATGAGCATTTTCTAGTCGCAGGCTCGTAATGGTACGACTAACTTAAGTACCATCACGAGTTCGCAATCTTTTGCAAAAATCGGACCTGCATGGGCCACCACAAAAACTTGTCACGACCCGCACCTGCTTTTTCGGATACGAGACGTGTCCAAGCCAGCCTACGCTGCAGAGTCGGCGGTAGAACGCTGTCACGGCCAAGATGCTCAAAATCACAAAATAAACAATTACTGCTCATTCATATTTCTAAATTTATTACAACAATTACAAAATTTATTTTAAAGAAAATACAAAGTTCTCACAATTAGTAAAAATGATACAACTGTTATCTATTTCTAGGTTTCTGCCTGTAAGTACACCCGTATCTCCCAAAGCTAAGTGAAGCCACAGCTAACCTAAAAAATGTTGGTTTTCAGTCAGGAATATAACAAGCACACAAACCGATGGCAATGCGAAAACACAATAGAATTAACAAAACACGAAAATAACATATGAGAGATGAAAACTAGAAGGTAACTGATAACATGGCAAGTGTTAAAGAAGACAAGGAAAACAAATAAAATACAACTATCTATGTGATTTGAAATATCCTGTTCGACATGTGAACGGTTATGGGGTAAATACGGCACCCTGCACGTGTCATGTGCAGCTTCTATCAGTCAAGATTAGACATATTGGGATGGGTAAGGGGTAGTTTACACTCTACTAAGATATTTTCTCGCCCATCTAGTACTCATGGAATCAGGTCGCAAGTATGGTAATCATAAAATGACAGTCAAGAATGTATAATACATCCATGATACTAATCTCCGTGTGACGAGCGTGTCAAAAAGCAGCAAGATATATGTATAAATATGAAATGAAAAGACTACTATGAATCGAAAGCAATCAGAAAGTGCACTTGCCTGAGGTCCTTCACTGGTGAAATCGATAGTACAACCACTCAGATGAGTCACTAAAGTCAGCACATACAAAAAGTCTCCAGATGCTAATATAAACATTACCAACATTCTCAGAATAGTCAATGAGCTAGGATTGCCTGTCCTTAAGTCCAATTCTGGACACATGGACAAAACGGTAATTTCGGGTCAAAACGGTATCCGCCATTGGACCCGCTTTACACTAAAAAGCGTGCCAAAATTAATAGTCTCTAAAGTTATCAAACTACATGTCTACGAATTTATTTTAATGATACGAACCCAACCGTATGTCCAAAGTTGGATTCCGGCAGGCCGTGCATAAAATCGCCCGTTGAATCAGACCAAGGGGCCCACAAAACGACGATCCGATCAACTGTTTCAGAATCGGACCAAACTTGGCATACAAGACCAGAAAAATGATACGGTCCTGTTGGCGCAAGTTTCGTCTCGATCTGACGAACGTGCACAAAGTAATTAGGAAATTTGTACGGAGGCCAATACGATAAATTTTGACGGATACGCATTAAATTCGTCGCGTACATGCAACCAATTTGAATTCCGTCAAAGATCACACGTCCACGAAGCCATTACGCACCTTTCAATGCTTTCAGTTTGTGACCACGTCACCCGGATTGGCGGGACACACATCGTATCGAGGAATTTTATTATTTTTAAAACAGGTTTTGCCAAGTTTTTTTTTCTGATTTTCAAATTGATTTTTAACAGAAAATAACCAACTAGAAATTAAACTAAAAATAGGGTCTCGATCTCGGTTATGTTGTCTATAAGGCTGTTTAAGCTGTTTTCCAAGTTTTACGATATTCTGGTCGTAAATCGATCGCCAACTTTGGGTTTCGGGACAGTTTCTAATTCCAAGAATTCGATGTTTTTCTCGATTTTGGGACTCGATTTGCGACGCGCACACCGTGAATTATTCAAATCTATTTGAAGAGGATTGAATGAGTATAGGTTGTTTACATACCTATTTAATTGGTTCGTAAAACGACGAACCGTGTTGTCGGGAAATCGGCCATGAACAGGCTCCGCCGGCTGCTACCGCGCTACTGCTCTGTTTTCACCCACGTGCGGTTCCTGGCCGACTCCGGCCGTGCGCGGCGGTGGCACCGGCGACGGGTGGCCGCCCAGGTGATTGGGATGGGGCGCGGCTAGGGTTTTAGGAGAATCCCCCTCCCTCTCTCTCGACTATATAGAGTTTCCGAACGAAACCGAGCGGGGAGGAAGTAACGCTCGGCTTGGGGAATTCTCAGGGCTAGGCCGTGGGCCTGGGCAGTCTTGCTGTTTTGGTTTTTTTTTTTTCCATTTTTTTGTTTGATATATCTATATATATGCATATATTTACATATACATACATATACCTATATATATATATATATATATATATATATATATATATATATATATATATATATATATATACACCCATACACATACACCTATATATAATATATATTTATATACATACACACATATAGTATATTTATATATATATACACACGTATATACATGTATATATATAAAAATAAAAATAAAAATAAATATATATATATATATATTATCTATCTCTCTATCTCTCTCTCTCTATCTCTTCTATCTCTCTTTCTCTTATCTCTCTCTTTCTCTCTCTCTCTCTCTCTCTCTTTCTCTCTCTCTCTCTCTCTCTCTCTCTCTCTCTCTCTCTCTCTCCTCTCTCTCTCTCTCTCTCTCTCTCTCATACTTCACCGAGATGGAAGTTCCCCTTTCCCCAGAGCTCCCCCCCCCGTCTCCTCCGGCCGGCCTAGGCCGCCGCCCCTTTCCCCAGCATCCCAGAGCTTCGTTGGCTTTTCTCGGACCTCCCTCGATGTCCCCCCTGGCCCCCAGAGTCGGGACTGGTTCCGTCCCTTCTTCCCTGCCGCCCTCCAGTCCCGCTCTCCCCCTCCTCCTCCTCCTCCGCTGCTCTCCTCCTCGCCGCCGTCTGTTCCTCCCACCGCGCTGCCCGCAGGGAGCCTCCCCGACTCGGCTTTTCAGGGAGTCCTTCGCTCCTCGCTGAGTTCGGCAGACTGCCTCCCGTCTCCCTCTGTCCAGGCCGGCGGACCCGCCCTCCGGCACCCTCCACCTACTCCACTGGGATCCCGCCCTCTCCCCTTCAAACCCCCTTTTCCCCCTCGGGCGGCGTGAGCACCGCCCCCGATGGCCTCGGGCCCAACTCCCCTCCATCCCTCGGTTCTCCCTCTGATGACGCACGCCCCGAGAGTGCTGTCCGCATCGATCCTGCTGTTGCGCAGCTCGTGGAGCATGTCTCCTCCCTCTTTGCGCAGCAGTTAGCCTCCCTCTTTGCGCAGCAGGCTTTGGCGCTCACCCAGGGTGGGTCCCCCCACATGCGTAATCCATTTCCCATTCCCCCTTTTGCGCGGATCAGCTCCCCCAATTGCGCAATCCGATTCCCACCCCCCTTGCGCAATCGAACCTCCCCTCTCCTGCGCGCCCATCCCTTCCTCTGTCTCTGTCCCCCCCCCTCCCCCCTTCTCCCCCACCCAGTGCGCCCACCCCCTGTGCGCAATCCATTACCCCCCCTTTGCTCTGTCCCACCCGCCGCGGCTCTTCCCCAGCCCTCTCTGTCCCCCCCACCTCCCTCGGCATCACCGGAGACTCGAGCCCCCCTGGTGATTTCCAGCTCCGGCGCCTCTGCGCCCGTCTGCTCTCCGTCTCCTCCTCCCCCGTGCCCCCCCCCCGTCTCCTCCTCCCCCCGTGCCGCCCCCCCGGGGCCTCCCCCGCGGTGGAGGCTGCAGCGGTGCCCTCCCCCTTAGCCTTCCCAGCGCAGGCTCTCCCCCGCCCGCGGCGCACCTCCATCCACCGCCCCTCCTCCACCTTGCGCAGGGGTCGATCCCCCCTGAGTGGCCCCCCTCCGTCCGTTTTGGCGCTGTGGGTCCCTCAAATCCCGGGCCGTCTAGGCCCTCCTTCGCAGCCATACTGCGTCCGGACATCGCCCCCCGAAGGGCCCAATTCTTTCCGACATTCTCCTGCCGGACTCAGACTCAGACTATTCTCCAGGGTCCGCTGCTCCAGTCATCTCCTTTTCCGACGTGGAAGTGTCCTCGCTATCTACGGCCTTCCCCCACACCTTCATTCTGAAGTTCTCCTCGGGGTGCCCCAAACTTGCCAAGGTCCAGGAAGTGATAGCCAAATGGAATCTCTCTTCTGACTATAGAGTGGCCCCTCTCGACCCCAGGCACATCCTCCTCCACCTATCCTCGGACCGCGATCACAGGACCGTGTGGTCCAAGGGCACAGCCAAAATCGATTCCCACCACATGAAGATAATCAAATGGACACCTGCATTCAACACTAAAGAAGATTCCCACCGTGGCAGCGTGGGTTACCCTCCCCAACCTTCCTCTCATCTGCTTTGTCCCAGCGGCGCTAAGGCGCATCGCCAATTCCTTTGGGACGTACGTAGCTACGGCGCCTGAGACTTGCAACCTCACCAAAGCCCACTACGCCAAACTCTGTGTCGAACTTGATCTCACCACAGAACCACCGCACTTCATCACGATCGAGCTGGGCACCCACACCCACACCCAACAAATCCTCTATGACAACCACATACAGTTTTGCAACCACTGCCACTTAAGAGGCCACCTTCAGAAGTACTGCCACCGCCTTCACCCGGAGCTCAGAAAGAAGACATCTAGGAAAGATAACGACCCTTCGGGGGGAAGATCCCCCAAGTCGCCATCTTACCTCACCCGAATTCTCACATCCGTTTCGAATCCAGCCCCATCGAGCCGGACTCCATCGACCCCCCAGCAGGGCTCTGATCCCTTACATTCCACAACAAATCGCGACCTCCAACCAATTCGCCATTCTCGACTCTGAGGATTCGGAGCCGGCCATTACCCCCGAAGGCCCAAGCCCCTCCGACCTCCGCCCCCCTCACCAAACTCCTCGCAAGCAAAGAAGAGCACCGTCCCTGGCGACACCGAGCATCGACCCCCGCCAAGTGGACACGAGGCAGGACCCACGGACTCTCCCCAATCGACGCAATCACACACTCCCCCAGCGGCAACCCGGTCGAAGACGCCCTAGCCCTCCTTGGTCCCGACCAAGCAAGGAGAGGTATGCAAGTCCAAGCCGCAGGAGTCCCTCTTCAGCTGCTGTTGACCGAGAGAGCTCACGACTCCCTGGCCATTCCTCCGGAGGATCCTGTTGTGGACTCAGCCGGACCTAATAGGCCCCTCCTCAAGTCCGAACGATCATCTCAACTGCGTCCCCCCTACAACGTCGACAGTGGTAGTGCCGAACTCCCAACGGAGCAAAGAAGACAAACAGTCACCATCCTAACAAGATCCGCCGCAAGGAGGAACAAAAAAAAACCTCCTCAATACCTTAAATGCTTAACATCATATCCTGGAACGTTCGAGGCCTGGGCAACAAACCGACATTAAGGAGAATTTCCAGCCTTCGAAAATTCACAAAATTGACATCTTCATCATCATAGAACCCAAAATCCCCCCAAACGCCTTAAATCAACCCAATTGGCTCTGGGCCTACCAACAGCGATTGCTGGCAGGCACGACATTTGGATTCTGGGTTCGAAGGATGTTAATCTCGACATCATCCAAGACTCCCAACAAGCCCTCTCTTGCTGGGTTCATCCCACTCTCCCCGAGCGTGTCATCCTTTCAGCAGTTCATGGCAGCTGTGTCATCGCCGAACGCAAAACCCTTTGGAACGATCTCCTCGACACCTATCTCCACAACACCAACACCCCCTGGCTATGCATGGGGGACTTCAACGCCATCACTCGCAGAGATGAGAAGATTGGAGGTCGTCCCACTCCCCTACCTGCCATGCAAGACTTCAATGACTTCATTTTCAACGCTCACCTTACTCCTCTCCAGTTCAAAGGCAACGAATTCACCTGGTGCAATATGCAGGACGGTAACCGCCGTCAATACTCCCGTCTGGACAGAGCCCTCATTAACGCGCGCTGGCACGGTATGAGGATCAACTCCACCTTGTCCCATCTCAACTCCACCGAATCTGACCATGCCCCTATTCTGGTGGAAATCAAAAACAACAACCACCTTCCCAAAAAGAACTTCCAATTTCTCGACTTTTGGATCAACCACCTGCAGTTCTTGAGCATCGTTGCTGACGCCTGGAACAGCCAGGACTCCCCCAACCCCCTCACTAGGGTTAGTAACAAGCTCAAAGCTACCAGGAAAGCCCTCTCCAACTGGAGCAAATAAGCCTTTGGGGACATATTCCAAGCTATCCGCGTCGCCGAAGACGACGTTGCCCGAGCCGAAGCTATCGTTCTTACCGATCGCTCTCCTGCGGCCAGGTCTGCCCTCAACCTCACCAAGGCCATGCTCAAATTTAGACTCAAAATCGAGACCGAATTCTGGAAACAGAAAGCCAGGCTGAAATGGGATAGCGATGGGGACAGAAACTCTAAATATTTCCACGCCTGCGTCAACGGCAAAAGAAACAAACTATCGATTCATCATATTACCGATGAGCACGGTTCCATTAGGACCGACCATAAGGGTATCCAAGAGGCTGCCACTGACTACTATGCTAAGTTATTCTCCAAGGAAACAGTCTACAATGACTCTTCTTTTCTCAACCAAATCCCCACCATCATCAACGGCTCCGACAATGCTTTGTTGGAACGCCCCCTGTCCGAACAGGAAGTGAAAGACGCGGTGTGGGCATTGAACGAGCATAGCGCCCCCGGTCCGGACGGGTTCACCGGTGTTTTCTTCCGTTCCTGCTGGGAGATCATCAAACGGGACATCACCGACGCGGCCATTGCTTTCCTCGAGGGAGCTCATTACCCCAAAGCCATCTCCAGCGCCAATCTCATCCTCATCCCGAAAAAAGATAACCCTAACTCCTTCCACAATTTCCGTCCTATCAGTCTTTGCACCTTCACCAACAAAATTATATCCAAGATCATCGCCACCAGAATGTCAGACATCCTCCCCAAAATCATATCGGAGGAGCAAAGTGGTTTCGTACGAGGTAGGAACATCTAGGACAACATCATGCTGGCTCAAGAGCTTATCACCTGCTTGAAGTTTCCAGCTCGAGGGGGCAACATCGCCATCAAAATTGACATGGAGAAAGCCTACGACAGACTCGACTGGCAGTTCATGATCTGGGTCTTCAGAGCCTTCGGTTTCTCGGAGAATTGGACCAACACGGTGTGGAGATCCGTCAGCAACTCATGGTTCTCCACCGTCATCAACGGCCAATCCGACGACTTCTTCAAATCTAGCCGTGGAGTCAGACAAGGCGATCCTCTATCATCCACGGTCTTCATCATCGCTGCCGACGCCCTGAGCAGAAACCTCAACAACATGACCAACACCCCGAACTTTCAACCTTACCACACCGCTAGCGGATGCCCCACCATCACCCACCTGGCATTTGCTGACGATTTACTCATCTTCTCTTCGGGGGATGTCGGATCGATGGAGGTCGTTCACAACACCCTGGCGCGGTACTCGAGATGCTCAGGCCAGAAAATCAACCATTCCAAGAGTGTCATCTACGCCCACCACAGCATCAAAATCGAGAACGCTTCCAGTCTCACCAACCTCACCTCCTTCGCGGTGGCCCACCCCCCCTTCAACTACCTCGGATGCCCTCTGGTCTACGGGAGATCCAACGCCAGCATCTTCGAGAGCCTCATCATCAAAATCAGGAACAAAATCGAAGGTTGGCACAACGCCACCCTATCCCCAGGCGGCAAAATTATCCTCATCAATCATGTGCTCAACTCTATCCCCATCCACACCTTAGCGGCTTGCTCCCCGACCAAGAAGGTCCTTGAGTCGATCGAGCAAACCTTTTACAAGTTCTTCTGGAGCCATAATGATGGTCATGACAAACACCACTGGGCCAGCTGGGATACCATGGCCACCCCGACTAAGATCGGCGGGCTTGGATTCACCAAACTTAATCACATCGTTAAAGCCTTCTCCATGAAACTGTGGTAGAAATTACGCACGAGCGATAACCTATGGACCAGGTTCATGAAGGCCAGATACTTCAAGCACATCCACCCAACTATGGCCAGAGCCAATAGCAGATCCTCAGCGGCTTGGCGCCGCATTCTTCGGGGCCGCGATCTGGCCGAGCCGGCGATTAGACTCCTTCTGGGCGACGGCAAGGCCAACTTCTTCCTGGAAAAATGGATCGGTGACAGCCTCATCCCGAACACCTCTGGTTATCCCACCGACTGCAAGATCAAAGACATGTGGAGCACCACTAATAATGATTGGAATTGGGACCGAATTTACGATTGGGCTGGCCAAGGTACGGTCGACAACATTCGTCAGCGAGGTCTTAGCATCGGTTCCGAAGCGGACGTGCTGAGATGGTCGCTGGAAGCTTCCGGAGTTTTCTCAGTGCGTTCGGCGAGATCCGCGATCCACGAGAACGGCCAAGAGCACTTCACTGCGCGATACTGGCATTCGTGCATCCCAAAGAAATGGTCTTTCCTACTGTGGAGAGTTGTGAGAAAGAAATTGCCAACCGATGAGATCCTTACCTCCATCGGCTACAGCCTGGCGTCTGCTTGTAATTGCTGCGACGATAGGCAATCAGAGACTATCGATCACATATTTCGGAAAGGTAGCCTCTCCGACCAAATCTGGAGCACCCTCAACAGCATTTACAACATCACTCCAGGAGACGGGCGCTTAAACGATCTCCTGGCCCGCTGGGGAATCGCTTCCCATGGCCATCGGATCGTAGCAGCGACAGCCACCTGGGTAATTTGGAAGAATCGCAACAAAGCGAGATACGAGGGTCATCAATACTCCGCCGAGCAGCTCATTCGGGAAACTCATCGACAATGCCGCAAAAGGAGTTCCCTGTGCTCCCACACCTTGCCAGCATTCTGGCAACCACTCTCTAGTTAGTCTGTGGGGCGCGGTTCCCCCCCTGTTTTTGTGGTTCAGGCTTTTTGCCTTGTATCAAGCTTCGGCATTTTGAGCTTTGATCAATAAAATTAGGGGTTCTTTCAAAATATATATATATATATATATATATATATATATATATATATATATAATAATAATTATTATTATTATTATTTTTTTGGGGTGTCCTTTTTACTAGAGCTTAGGCGCGTGCGCCTAAGGAGGGGTTCGAACCCGGGCCTCCCGCCCGGGGACCCTCGTCGCTACCAACAGGCCACGACCCCCGCGGACATATATATATATATATATATATATATATATATATATATATATATATATATATATATATATATATATATATATACTTTATTTTATAATTAATAATGAGAGTATATATTTACAATTATTTAATAGGAACCTATATATCTATATATTCATATATATACTTATATAGTAATCTCCATAAATCTAAATAAACCTCAATATTATCTATTTCTAGTATAGGACCTATTCATGTAAATATGAATATATATATATTTATAACATTTATTTCACAAAAATAATATAACCAATAATATTAATAATATTATATAATAAACATCTCAATAATAATAATAATAATAATAATAATAATAATAATAATAATAATAATAATAATAATAATAATAATAATAATAATAACGAAATTCAATAAACCAATAATGGTGTATATACCATTATGTACAGTCTAATAATCCCAAAATATACAAGGACCCATTTTATGCAAATATTATTGAATATCAACTAATAATGATATTTATAATATTTAATTAAGAATACTTAGAAAATATTCATTAGATCATTAAAACGGAATACAACACCATCATACCAAAATACATAAACACGAATGTCATTGGACGTCCCGTATGACTACATGGGCTTGGTTTGGTTCGGGTCCAGTCTAGGCTAGTTTGGTACAACCGGGTCGCTTAAACGTCAAATAATATTAATAATGAATAATTAAACTATTATAATGGTCATGTCACAACTTGGCCTGGTTTTCCTAGTTAGGATATCACTATGGCTCGGCCTTCCCTACCAGGGCTAATATACTAGTCAAAGCACGCCATTGCACTATCCGTGCCATGCTTCTAGTTACTTGGTACTTCAAAACTCAACTATGGCTAAAGTCATCTACCGTAATAATTAACTAATTAATTGTCACGCCCCAGAACCAGAATACTGGAGAGCGGGGGGCGAACATAGCCAGCTACGTATATTGAAATAGAATACATCTCAACAATACGGTTACGGCTGTCTAGATATGAGGGTTTACTACAAGCCAACGGTCTCTTAAGGTCGAGCCTACTGTCTCAATCTCAAGCGAGTAATATAGTTACAAGATGTTTGACCATCAAATATACAATAGAAGGCGTCCCAGATATTACATATCAGCTGATCATGAAGCTAGTCGTACAAAATGCTAGGACTAGCAAGAGTTTAGTCATACATGATCAACCCTAGGATTTGTTAATCATGTTTACAGCCCGTAGGCAGACAGTAAGTAAATGTGCATCGAGCTAATAGGTGCTCGTCGGCTAAACGCCTCAAAAGAATAATTTTACAATAGAGTGAGCGAAACAAAATGAAAAACCCACTCGTAGCCCGGGTTCCTTCTAGTCGCCACCATTGGGCTGGAGGTTCGGAAGATCCTCGGGAGCTGCTCCGAAATCTAGCCACACAAAACCAGCTGGGTCAAACCCCAGAAAGGGCAAGTGCCACAAAGGAGGCCACGAAATAAGAACAAAAGCCAGCATATCAGAACATAAGAAAAGAAATGGAAGAAGGTACAAGTAAATAAAGAGTGCAACAGGACAATAAACGACTAGTGACGTGGGACCATTCGGGGAGCCAGGTTACAACCCTTAAACCAGACAAGGACCGGGGTTGTAACCCTTCGCCTGAATAGCACCTTGTCTCTACCCATTTATTGTTAAAGATAAGTAAAACAATCATGTTCAGGAGGACCAGGGTACAAGAACTAGACAAGACTTAGACAGGGCTAGACATCATCCATTCACAAGCGGCCAAGCAAATTCTACGGCTTACTACTTAACTAACTAGGGTTATCACAAGCCTAATTACTAACAAGATGCAGGTAAGAATTTCCCAATCCCAAGCCCTGTAGACCATCCAGTTATCCTTCCGCGGGTTGAGAGTATGGTTGGGTACATCGCCCCGGAGACGATATACCCTTAGGTGACTTAGAGGGTGCAACACATGACAGTGCGCTGGAAATGTGCTCTACTCGTCGGCAAGCTACAAGTCCAATTAAGAGCGCCCAGATAACGAGATTGCCTGTGACTGGAAATTCTCCATGAACTATAGTTTGATCTAGTCATTAGCCTAATCCATATTCAGTACGAATCCATGACCGTAGGAACCAGGGAGTCACGTCCTAGATATGATGCAAGACAAGACAAGTGGATTGCACAAGCAAGCAAGCAGGAACACCCACGGTGCCAAGTTGATTATACGAGTCAAGTTATCCGTCGCAACATCATCAAGATAAATCATGTCAGGGTACTTGTCAGGAGTGCGCCACGACGGGCCACTATCATGTCAGGTTGGTCATGTTGGCCCATTCCATGGTCACACCCGATTTCGATAATCAACATACACTTTAGTCAATACACAAAATATAGGAAATACTGCTAATCATTTCAGGATTCATGAAATCATATTCAACGGACGATGTACCGCATCAATCAAAGCGTCAACATCATCAAATCTACTGGAGACTCATTTCTTATTTTATTCTGTATTTTATATTTTATTGAGTCTAGGATTTATTATTTAAAATCAATTATGGTAATACTGGCTTAGGGTTAAAACTGTCCACATTCAAAATGCCTATCTATTTACCATTCGTATTTTCGTTTACAAATATTTCAAAAACATATTTCGAAAATAATCTTTCAAAATGATTTTACAAATAATCAAAAACAAATTTGAAAACTGTTTTTGCAAAAGATTTTCAAATATCTCCTGACAGAACTCCTAACCGAGTTCGGCCCGAGTTCGGTCCGAACTCTGACCGAGTTCGGTCAAAAGTTATTTCAAATTTCTGTTGCCTCCAAATCAGTGAGCAACGTCTCTTTGCGAGATATTTGCATCCGAACTTTGTCCGAGTTCTGCCCGAGTTCGGTTGGAGAAAACACCTATAAATAGAGAAGAACTTTTCATTTCAAATCATCAATTCATTCTTCATTCTCTCTTCTCTATTACTCAAGTGTTTTCTAACGATTTAAGATTTTCAAATCTCACCTATACATCTCTTAGCCAAAAGCCAGTACTATCAGAGTTGATTTAGAGTCTTTTGGTTACTCAAGAGTTGTAAAGAGGTCGTTCCAAGTTTCAACAACTTTTCTTGTTGTGGAGCTGGTCGTGCGCTCGTCACCAAGCACGGTGTGTGTGTGGAGCTGGTCGTGCGCTCGTCACCAAGCACGGTGTTGTAAGAGACTGCAAGCTCTCAGTTAAAGCTTGTGCTATAGTGGATTAACATCGAGCAAGAGTACTCGAGACTGGATTAGTCCTCTCAGAGGGATACCAGTATACATTGCTGTGTTACTGAGTTTGAATTCTCTATCTTTATTTACTGTCTCTTACATATCTGCTATAGTTTAAATTTTTAATTGGTGATTATATTCTGCTGCACACACGCACTCTATTCACCCCCCCTCTAGAGGTGCTCAACAGTCCTACAATTGGTACCAGAGCAGGTTATATTCTTATATAACATATCTTAGAGAGTATATATGGCAGCCGTGAAATCTATATTCAACGGTGAAGGGCAATCCACAAATAGACCTCCCCTATTTGATGGAACAAATTATACATACTGGAAAACACGGATGACTTTCTTTCTAAAGTCTCTTGACTTTGATCTATGGTCAATAGTCATTGATGGATATAAGAAGCCAGCACCCACAGTGGTTGAAGGCATTCTTATGGAAAAGCCTCATGACAAGTACACCGATGCTGAAAAAGCAAAGGCTAGTCTTGATGCTCGAGCCATCAATGTACTATTCTGTGCAATTGACAAAACCGAGTTCAACAGAGTTTCAACCTGTAAGACGTCTCATGAAATTTGGAAACTCCTTGAGGTAACCCATGAAGGGACTTCCCAAGTAAAGGAATCCAAAATTAGTAGACTGACACAGGAGTATGAATCTTTTAAGATGAAACCCGGTGAGTCAATTACACAGATGTTTACTCGTTTTTTTGATATAACTAATCCTCTACAATCTCTTGGCAAGGATTACAGCAATCACGAGAAGATCAGGAAAGTGCTGCGGGCTCTAACAAAGAACTGGAATCCAAAAGCCGCAGCAATCATTGAAAGAAACGATCTCACCACGATGACTCTGGAGACACTGATGGGCAAACTCATGACCCATGAACTCGACTTGCAAGATTTTGAAGAAGCAACACCAAAGGAGAAAACTATTGCCTTCAAAGCCCAAGCAAGAAAAGCAACATACAACGATTCCGATGAAGAATCGTCAAGTGGTGATGAAAGAGCCCTACTTGTGAGAAACTTCAAAAAATATCTCAAGTTGACAAGCAGAAAGAAGAAAGACGTCCGAGAAAGCAACGAAGATGAAACTATATGCTTTGGATGCAAGAAATCAGGGCATATGAAGAAGGACTGTCCAACCACCAAGAAAAGCAGTCCATACGATAGATCAAGATCAAGCAGAAAAGCTACATCTGGTCGAAAGTATGCGAACACAAGCATCTGGCACGAAAGCGATGCCAGTGACTCAGAAGAAGAAGACAGACCCTGCAGCAATGTAAATGTTTGTCTCATGGCTTTTGAAAAGGTATCATCTAATCCTTTGTTTGATGATTTTACTTTCGATGAACTAGAGAACGCCTTTAGCGAACTACTTGAAGATCACAAAACTGTGCTCGACAAGTATAAACAATCTCGAAAAGAGATCAAGGCACACACAACCGAGATAGCTAGACTGTCTAATCTAATTGAAGATATTAAAGAGACATCTACTACCGGTAACACGGAAGAGATAGCCAAACTTAAAGTAGACTATCATGAGGCTATCCTCAATATTGAAAAGAAAGAAAGGGACTATGTCAAAGTACAAAAGCTTTATGACATAGAGAAGAAGATGCACCTAGTAACTGAACAAAGACTCCTTGATATGACTGCTAGATACGAAGAGTCTATTGCGATTTCTAAAAAGTTAGAAATCAAGTTAGGCAAACAGGCAACACCTGTGACACAGCCTAAAATTAGTCCTAATGCAAAGCATACACCTAGAAGGACTAAACACAAGAAAGCACAGAAGAAACACGAACACCATCATGCTTTCACTTACAGGTTCTCCAAACAAAACAAGCTTGCAAATACAGTTTCTACCACTAAACTGACTTGCACATATTGTGGTACGCACGGACACATATCACAATATTGTCTTGCAAGAAAGCTTGTTGACAATCATACTTTAGTCTGGAGACCTAAAGCTAATCTGTGTGGACCCTTCGGAAAATGGGTACCAAAGGTTTCATCTACTTGTCTTGTAGGTGGACCCTCAACCCTCTCATGCTAAAAGCAAATGGATTCTCGATAGCGGATGTTCGCGACACATGACTGGTGATGCATCCTTATTCGCTACGCTATCGATGAAGAAAGAAGGATACGTCTCCTTCGGAAACAACTTGAGAGGTGATATAATAGGTAATGGTACTGTAGGTATTTCTCCTTATCCAATAATAAAGGATGTTTGTCTAGTAACTGAATTGAAACATAACATATTGAGCATAAGTCATTTGGCAGATAATGATTATGGTATCAATTTTGTGAAAGATAAATGTACCATATATGATATGTCATCTGGTGATCCCGTATATAAAGGGATTAGAGAAGACAATATTTATTTTTTCTTTTTGGAGAATACTAATAATGCAGGTAGGTGCCTAGTAGCCAATCAAGATGAAAGCTGGCTATGGCACATGAGACTAGGACATACAAACATGGATACTATCTCACGTCTGAATACAAAGAAGTTGGTAAAAGGACTCCCTGAAATTCCATTCAAGAGAGATATGGTATGTGCAGACTGTGAAAAGAACAAAGCACATAGGTCTACTTTTAAATCCATCAACGCTGTAAGTACTTCGAGACCTTTGCAGTTGATTCATATGGATTTATTTGGTCCTAGTAGAGTCGCTAGTCTTGGCGGTAAGCTCTATTCTTTCGTTATTGTTGATGATTTCTCTCGATTTACTTGGGTTTACTTTTTATCAAACAAAAGTGATGCTATTTTTTAATTTCAGATATTTTGTAAAAATGTACAAAACGAAAAAGGCTTCATAATTACTTGTATCCGAAGTGATCATGGTGGCGAATTCGAAAATTCTGATTTCAAAAAGTTTTGTGATGATAGTGGATATTACCACGAATTTTCTTGTCCTAGAACTCCCCAACAGAATGGTGTTGTAGAGCGGAAGAACCGTACTCTAAGCGAAATGGCTAGAGTCATGCTGAATCAGTATAATCTTCCTAAATACTTTTGGGCAGAAGCTGTTAGTACAGCCTGTCATGTTTTAAACAGGGTGTTAATTTGACCAATCTCAAAGAAAACACCATATGAGCTTTGGTTTAGAAGAATTCCAAACATTTCTTATTTTAAAGTTTTTGGTTGTCGCTGTTTTATCCTCAACACCAAGGATAACTTGGAAAAGTTCGACTCTAAAGCAGATGACGGGATATTTCTCGGATATGCTGCTAAGAGTAAGGGATATAGAATTTTTAATAAAAGATCTATGATTGTTGAAGAAAGTATTAATGTTACTTTTGATGAGTTGAATAGTCACAGATCTAGCGACAGTGATGATGAAGATGCACCTAAAAAGACTAAGAAGAATTCTGAGAAAGATCTGACCCAAGAGGCAAGGACTGATCAAAGTTTCGAAGATGCAGGAACTGAGAAAAGCCTTGTGAAGGGTATGGCCCAAAGATTTGAATCATTGAGATTCAAGCCAGATCATCCAAAAACTCTTATTATAGGTGATGTATCCAAAGGTGTAAGTACACGTTCATCTCTTAAAGATTCTGAATTAGCAGCAAATGTAGCATTTATTTCACAAATAGAACCTAAGAATGTTGATGAAGCTTTTTCTGATGAGTTTTGGATTTTTGCCATGCAAGAGGAACTTAATCAATTTGAGAGAAACCAAGTTTGGGAACTTGTTCCTAAACCAATTGGTCAATCGATAATTGGTACCAAATGGGTGTTCCGAAATAAACTCAGTGAAGATGGACAAGTTCTACCCAACAAAGCACGTCTAGTTGCACAAGGTTATAATCAAGAAGAAGGAATTGATTATGATGAAACCTATGCTCCTGTTGCTAGACAAGAAGCCATCCGTATATTTTGCGCATTTGCATGTTTTAATGATTTTAAACTTTTTCAAATGGACGTGAAAAGCGCATTTTTAAATAGATTTTTGAAAGAAGAGATTTTTGTGAAGCAACCCCCTGGTTTTGAAGATTTTCAAAAACCTGATCACGTCTTCAAGCTTAAGAAAGCACTTTATGGACTCAAACAAGCACCTCGTGCTTGGTATGAACGCCTAAGTACCTTCTTACTTGATAATGGATTTTCGAAAGGAAAGATTGATACTACTTTATTTATAAAATCCATGAATGATGATATACTTCTAGTACAAATCTATGTAGATGACATTATATTTGGTTCTACTAATGAAAAACTTTGTCAAGATTTTGCCAAGTGTATGCAGAGTGAATTTGAGATGAGTATGATGGGAGAGCTGAACTTCTTCCTAAGACTGCAAATCAAACAACACTCGAACGGAACATTCATCAACCAAGCTAAGTACACGAAGGACATACTGAAAAAGTACGACTTCGAGAATGTAAAGCCAATCGGGACTCCTATGGCTACATCTACAAAGCTTGATGCTGATGAAAGTGGCAAACCTGTCGATCAGCGTAAGTATCGAGGTATGATTGGTAGTTTATTATATTTAACTGCTAGTCGCCCTGATATTATGTTTAGCGTTTGCATATGTGCACGTTATCAGGCAAACCCTAAGGAATCACATCTTAGTGTCGTTAAGCGTATCTTCTGATACCTTAAAGGAACTTCTACAGTTGGCTTATGGTATCCCAAAACCAAATCCTTTGACCTTATAGGTTACTCGGATGCGGATTTTACAGCATGCAAAGTGGACCATAAAAGTACCAGTGGCACATGTCATTTCTTAGGAAAGGCCTTAGTCTCTTGGTTTAACAAGAAATAAAATTCAGTAGCATTATCAACAACTGAGGCTGAGTATATCACCGCAGGACGTTGTTGTGCTCAGATTTTGTGGATGAAGCAAACCCTAGAGGACTACAATCTGTACTATACAAATGTTTCTATTTATTGTGACAACACTAGTGCAATAAATCTGACTAAGAACCCTGTTTGTCATTCACGCACAAAACACATAGAAATTAGACATCATTTTCTTCGTGATCATCAACAACACGGGGATATTTGCTTAGAATTTATTGATACTGATCATCAACTGGCAGATATATTCACTAAACCATTGGCTGAAGACCGTTTTAACATTTTGAGGCGTGAGCTCGGCATTCTTGAATTCTCGGACTCATAGTGCATATGGTAATTAAAATTGAATTTATGACTTGATATTTTATTTAACGAAAATTATTTTTGGGTACAAACTTAAAAAGGGTATGTCTGTCACCACGGCTACGGTCGAAGCGAAGCGGTATTTAAGAGTTCCCCGGTGAACCTCCGTTAGCTGGGACAACCCCTACAGTTAACTCAGAAATAATAATCGTTATTTAAAACAGTCAAAGTTATTAAATTTAACTTTTAAACTTACCAGCCTGCACTGTTTATCTCGGAAATGCAAGTGGCCGAACTCGGCCCGAACTCTGACCGAGTTCGGACCGAATTCGGACCGAGTTCGGTCGGCGCTGTGGTAACTTCCAGAACCGAACAGCCGGCCCTAGTGCCTATTTAATCCAACTTTCCTTCCACTTTTTCTTCACACCAAAACGTGGAAAGCCTTCCTCTCCTCCTAGAAGCCTCTCCTCCTCCATCTTAGCAAGGGTTCGACGAGTTCTAGTGGGCGGTCATCTTCCTTCTCCTTCCTTTTTCTTCAAAGGTATTTTCTTTCCATCTTCTCATGGCCCCCAAGCGTCAAAGAGGAAACTCTTCTCAAGGTGCTTCCTCTTCCTCTGACTATACCCCTGCTAGTCTCTTTAGTCCAGCACGACCTAGAGATCCCGATGAGTACGATGCTACTTTGTTTCCCGACAAAGACTTCTTGGATCTCTGGTTCGACTCCTTCTCTGGTCGTCGTATTTGCTCTGGAGCTTTCATTAATTTTACCACTTTCTTTGAATATGCTCAAATTTTTGACCAACTTGGATACCGCGATTTCTTCGAGGTCCAAGAGAGCATTTATGACAATTCAGTCCGTATGTTTTACTACAATCTGCAGGTAAAACCAAACGGCAATTTCTATTCTTGCATTGCTGGGCAAGAATTAGAATTCAGCGCCACCGACATCAGTGAATACTTTCATATTCCTGATCTTGGTGATGCATTAGTTGACATCTACCACATTCAATTCCCTGTTGATGTCACTCTGGCTTCTTTTAGGGAATTAATTTGTCATCCTAACCCTCCTCCCCGGAGAATTTTTGCCAAACATCTGAATCAAATATTCTATGAGCTTCATCGTATGATATTTTTTGCTCTTCTTCCGAAGAAAGGCTCTACTGATGAAGTTACCTTTTTGGAACTATCTGCTCTATATCACATCCACTTTGGCATCCCATTCTCCGTTCCCAAAACTATGATGTCCTGGATGCTTAACTGCAAAAATGCAGGTAGGAATCTAGTATATCCTATGCACCTTGCTTCTATATTTCGACGTTTCGAGATTGATCTTGAGACGTGTGCCATCTCCTCTCCTCCTGTTGAGCTGACTCGCTCTCGTCGATTTCCTGCACCACCTGGAGCTGCTCCTGCTCTAGCTGCTGCTGCTGAGGTCCCTCCAGCTGATGCTCATCCTGCTCCGGCCCCAGCCCCAGGATTCGATCAGACTTTCTACCAGTGCTTCGATGCTTTTGTTGCAGTCTCTACGCAATGTCATCGGGACTCAGAGTTCAGGCACATTTCTCAGGCCCAGGTGCTGAGAAATAGTATTGCTGATCTCCACTATAGCCTGGCTCAGGATCCAGTCCATCCGGTCACCATCCTTCCTTACCCTGCTTTTCCGGGTCCTCGATTTACTGATGAGGTTACCTTTCAGTATTTCGATCCGACTGCCGCCTACTTCCCACATGATCCTCCCGGTGCGGACGACCCCACGATGTGATGTGGATTCAGTTATGGGATAGTGGATATTAATTTGATTAGTTGATGCAGTTGATGTAGTAGTTTTTTTATGTCTAAACTATTTAGTTAAACATTATCAGTTGTACTCTTTGGATTTCTAGTGGAAACTTATATGTTATTTCAGTTTATTATGAGCTGGTTTATTCTATATCTTTTGTTTCCATATATGTCTATGCTGTGATTATTTCTTTTTTGCTTCACTTTGTCTTGTGTTTGTCTATTGTTGGCTTCACGATTTACGGGGGAGCCTATTCATTTTACTACTTGACAAAGGGGGAGAAAAAGAGTATACCAAAGCGCAAACAAATCCAAAAACAAAATCCAAATATTTTTTTCAGGTACTTTGTATTTTGTTCTATTTGATATAAATATATTTTGGTATAGACTCAAGTTTGTCAATTATCAAAATGGGGGAGATTGTTGGCCCAATCCATGGTCACACCCGATTTCGATAATCAACATACACTTTAGTCAATACACAAAATATAGGAAATGCTGCTAATCATTTCAGGATTCATGAAATCATATTCAACGGACGATGTACCGCATCAATCAAAGCGTCAATATCATCAAATCTACTGGAGACTCATTTCTCATTTTATTCTGTATTTTATATTTTATTGAGGCTAGGATTTATTATGTAAAATCAATTGTGGTAATACTGGCTTAGGGTTAAAACTGTCCACATTCAAAATGCCTATCTATTTACCATTCGTATTTTTGTTTACAAATATTTCAAAAATAATCTTTCAAAATGATTTTACAAATAATCAAAAACAAATTTGAAAACTGTTTTTGCAAAAGATTTTCAAATATCTCCTGACAGAACTCCTAACCGAGTTCGGCCCGAGTTCGGTCCGAACTCTGACCGAGTTCGGTCAAAAGTTATTTCAAATTTCTGTTGCCTCCAAATCAGTGAGCAACGTCTCTTTGCGAGATATTTGCATCCGAACTCTGTCCGAGTTCTGCCCGAGTTCGATTGGAGAAAACACCTATAAATAGAGAAGAACTTTTCATTTCAAATCATCAATTCATTCTTCATTCTTTCTTCTCTATTACTCAAGTGTTTTCTAACGATCTAAGATTTTCAAATCTCACCTATACATCTCTTAGCCAAAAGCCAGTACTATCAGAGTTGATTTAGAGTCTTTTGGTTACTCAAGAGTTGTAAAGAGGTCGTTCCAAGTTTCAACAACTTTTCTTGTTGTGGAGCTGGTCGTGCGCTCGTCACCAAGCACGGTGTGTGTGTGGAGCTGGTCGTGCGCTTGTCACCAAGCACGGTGTTGTAAGAGACTGCAAGCTCTCAGTTAATGCTTGTGCCATAGTGGATTAACATCGAGCAAGAGTACTCGAGACTGGATTAGTCCTCTCAGAGGGATACCAGTATACATCGCTGTGTTACTGAGTTTGAATTCTCTATCTTTATTTACTGTCTCTTACATATCTGCCATAGTTTAAATTTTTAATTGGTGATTATATTCCGCTGCACACACGCACTCTATTCACCCCCCTCTAGAGGTGCTTAACGGTCCTACAGGTCATGTCAGGAGTGCACCACTACGGGTCACTGTCGTGTTATGCTAGTTCCTTGTCATACCATGCCATGTACAATAGTCATTCCAAACATATTAAGTAAAATCAAGTTCATGACAAAAGGCGTAAGGATATAAAATGGGCGTAAAATATCTAATAAAATATTAATATACATGGCTATAGAAGAGCCAAGCTTAAAGAAATAAAACCAAAACTCCAAGAGCCAATGGATTGCGCAAGGGGTCAGGGGGTTGGATTGTGCAGGGTGTCAGCTGTGCAGGGTGCCAAGTGCGCATGAGTCCAAGTGCGCAGGGAGCCAACTGCGCAGGGGTGAGCTGCGCAGGGGTATAGGTGGTGCATGAATAGACTGCACATGAATGGAGTGCGCATGAGTCAGATTGCGCATGAATGGAGTGCACGGGGATGGATGGCGCATGGGTCAGATTGCGCATGAGTGAACTACGCAGGGTTAGATTGCGCATGAGCAGACTGCACAGGAGCGGACTGTGCATGATCCAGGAGCGCTGGGGTTGAGCACAGTTCGCCCAAGGGCGAGCTGCGCGGTCGGCGCTGCGCTAAAGAGCGCAGGCCGAGAGGGGGATGCGCAGTCCAGCACTGCGCTAAAGAGCGCAGGCCGAGAGGGGGGATGCGCAGTCCAGCACAGCGCTAAAGAGCGCAGGCTGCTGCCTCCTTCTCCAGGCCGAGAAGAACACTCCAAGAACTCCAAGTTCAAATCTTCACATCTTGGTCAAATCAAAGCCAAATCTAGATTTTCAAAGTTCTAACTTGAGTAAAATTGAGTTCTCTTTCACATGGAAGCATCAAATCCCACAAAAACCCAACTAAAATAGATCAAAACCATGTAAATTCGAAAATAGAGAAAACTTGGATCTAGAACAAAGGAGACTCCAAATCGTAAAATGTCAAGTTCTAATGTTGATCACCATGGCCTAATCTAGCTAATGAACAAATAAAATGTGGTTCTCATGTGGTGGCAAGGTGTCACGACCCGCACCCTAGAATAAGGGTACGAGAAGTGGGTACGTCCAGCCTACGCCATAGTGTCGGCGGTAGAACGCTGTCCTAGGTCTCATGCATCTAACAGTATAAGGCTAAACAGTTTATACTCCCCGAATGGAGGTGACATAGCAGATACAGACTAATCACATCTAAGGTAGAGCATGATAAGGATAGATAAAACATAAATCCAAAAGAGGTACAACAGAGAGAAATCTAAGTGTCTATGATACACAAATCCAGAAATACATCTCAAATCTCCAAACTCAGATACAGTAATCCATAAAGTAAATACAACTCCAGACAATTGAAAATAGCTAACTAAACAACCTCTAATATGTCTCCTCTAGGCTAGCAGGCAATCTCCAAGCTATCTGTAAAATTTATCAACGGGTCCAGTCAGGACAGGAGCGAGTACAGTACATCTCAACAATATCATAACAGGTTAGAAAATATAAACATGCTAGAGAGTAAGATACAGGATCTGAAGAAATAACATGATAAAAAGAGAGAGACTGTAAGTAAATAGCTACACTATATAGAGAACTATCAGTGACTAGTGATTCAGAGCACAAGATGGTTATGTAAACGGCACAATGTTGTACACGAGTAATCTACAGAGGTTTTACATGAGTAATCTACTGGATTGATTACATAACCACTTCTATTCCCCCGCCCCAATCAATACACAAGGATCTAGATATGATATGTTATTGCACACGAAGTATAGTCGCACACGAGATCATGTAAATACATGAATATACACGATTTCACACGATTTGTACACGAATGTCACGAATACAAGGAGTACACGATGCTCACGATAAAGTACACGAACACGAATACCCGATGTATCCGCTTAAGGGGATAACATCGCACAACAAGATCCATATAGTACTAATCCGTGTTTTCAACGTGTCAGCATCATGTAAAGTAATCTAAAGCAGGAAATATAATCCTAAACAAGATATGAAATGATCAGAGAATGTACTCGCCTGATATATGAATGTCCAAGGTAAAGATACTGTCTGAGGAGAGGTGTCTGGCTCCTAATTAGAACAGCACAAGTCACAACATGTCCAGAAGGGTAATATAAAGCACTACAATGCATTCTACATGAATCTAGGTCAAACTAGGCCAAAGTCAACCCTTGGTCAACTCTGGTCAACTGCCTAGCACTAGTCAAACTAGGTCATGTCCTAACCCAGCAAGTCTTACTAGGCCTAACCAAGACTATCCTAGCAAGCACACATCAATACAAGGCTATACAAGCCAACATACACCCAATTCTATATAGCATGCAATTATTCAATACTCAAATAGGCAAGAATTCACATTGGATATACACTAGATAATCTATTACTTTAAGCTATATATGTCTACACATATATACACATGCATATATTGGTATTCAATATTAGGTCTATAATCATGGCATTTCAAATGGTTATATAAACTTATATATTACAACACAATATGCTAACATATATATAATATACATACATAGCTAAGTTAACTATATTCATAAATACTTATTTAAGAGGCTATGTGTGTGTATGTGAACATGGCAAAGGGGCAAGTGAGGGTTAAATGGGCATACATAGTGTATACATATCAAAGAGTGTCAAAGTGTAAGTGAACAATGTGTCAAGTGTGATAGTGTCAACATAGTGTAAGGGGGTACATGAGGTAATATAGGATTTGTGTTAACATAAAACATTACATCACATTAACTTGTATATTGCATACATTACATCTATTATTACATTACATTTATGCTTGCATTCATTCATCATTCATTTATTCTCTTGCGCTACTATATGCACCATACATTACATACTATGGAACCTACATATTCATTACAAGCCATACTTATACATGCTTATATTAGATAGGATACTTACACCTTATACATCATTTATTTAACCATTTACTCATGCTTGTATTCTCTATTTAATTACATAATGTATATACATTAACATGGGTCAAAATCAAATAGAACATTATATTACACACAAGGGTGCACAAAATGTATATGCCGAATAGTAACTCCTACTAATAATCAATACTGTACCATCTCAGTATGAATTGAAATCTAGGATTAAAGTATGTTATAGATCTATGTGTTAGCTTTCCGAAACTTCAAACTATCACGTTTTCGTTTTCGAAAACTCCCGAAATCGCAAAAACACCGAGAACGCGTTTGTCTTTCGTACAGCTGACACTCAAATAATTATCCAGAAAGTTACAACAAGAATTAGGCCTATTAATATATGTTTTTGGAAAGCTAACTTCAATACGCTTCTTTTAAAAAAAACGAGAGATTAAACCAAACTTTGAGCTAGATGTTATGACATTTCTAAGTTAGGGATGAAATTAAAAACGTGGATAAAAATCACGACGGATTTGGGTAGTTTGAGACAAAAGAACACAAGTATGTAACATAATATATCAAGAACTCACTCTCTACACTAATATATATATGAGACACTATAGAACACATCTCCAATACAAAAATATGAGATTAAACATGTAATAATTCATTCATACATAACAACAACACATAGTGTGTCCAAATTTAGGATTTTCCCACATGGACACAACTACAACACAAAGGACACTCCTATGACCTCTAAATGGACACGAAATAGACACAAATGGAGATACAACCATGGGGGTCATTCCTATGGGTTCAAAATAGACCTATATGCTTGAGGAAATGAAAAGGAGAAGGGATTTATACCTTCCGGTAGATCGAATCGAAGAAAAGCCTTCCCGGAGCGACACCGACACGTAGAGATTCCAAAAGGACACGAACGAGCTCCAAATCCTCCCAAACTTGGGTAGCTTCCTCCTTGGCTAGAATGAAGAAGGAAAGAAGAAGATTTGGTGGCGAAATAGAAGGATTTGGTGGAGAAATTGCTAGGGATTGCTCTCTAGAAATTTGGAGAAGAACAAGAGAGAGTGTGTGGATGAGAATAATGAAATGAACTTGAGCCTATCCTCTCCCAAAGTGGCTGGCCATATGGGGCTATTTGTCCTATTATGGTAAGGTCCAAAATGCTCCCACTAACCTATTCTATGAGTATTAGGAAAGGGCTAATTGGTTGGGGCTAAATTAGTCATTCTAAAGTCTCTAATCACACTAACCTTATCCATAATAATTAGTCTAACCTCTAACTAAAATATTTCTATCATGTGGACTAAAATTAATATCATGTGGGCCATGCCTAACTAGTGTGTGGGTCCTACTAGAGTCAAACTACCCTCGGGTTTCCGTTTCAAGTCGGATTGAGTTAAATTCGAACCCGACTCAAATAACCCAAAAAAAATATCATAAGTAATAAAATAGTATCAAAATAATTCAAAGAGGTCAAATGCAAAAATATTCTTAGGCCAAAAATGATATTAAAATATCATAATCACATGGTTAGGCTCTAGGTCAAACAGTCTCTAGGGTTTCACTAGCAAAACGTCAAAACCACAAGTCATTGATTTAAGTAATTTTAAAAATGATTTAAAATCACCAAAAATCATATCATGAATTAAATATATTATTAAAATAAATATAAACACAAAATTTTGAAATTACCCTCATTTGGAAAACTGGGTGCTACAACTCTACCCACCTTAGAAAAATTTCGTCTTCGAAATTTAAGATCGATAGTACTCCTTCTAGAGCCTCTAACCTACCCAATATCTAAGGTAACACTTCCTAACACTAGAATAATAAACGGACATCTAAATAGTGTCAATCTAGGAATACCTCCAACACTGCTCTGCTGTACGGCGGTAATGGAACTTCAATAAAATATGGACTGGAACCTATATCCAAGGGACTGGACCTATTTTAAAGTGGTCTTAACTAAGGATAAAAAAGAACTGATCATAGGCTATAGGTATGCTCAAACTATTATCTTCCTATTAACCATCTATTAATACATTCTATTACCATAGGAACGATGCATTACTAAGACATATAGGCCCCTATCTCTCATAACACATTTATACTCACCAAAAGACTAGTACATCCTATCAAGGCTGATACTATAATCTCTCATAAATCTCATAAGCTACATGTTTATAGACACACATCCCCACATCAAGGACTAACCTATATATATCTACAACTGATACTAATAGGGTGACGTCCCTATTTCCCAACAATCAAGGTCTAAATTTTTTTTATCTAAATCATGCAATTTGAAGGAATAGTATACAAGGTCAGGGCATACCGTAGCAGTTGAAAGTCTCACCTAGGTACACTAATCATTCTAGGTCAAAAGTACTATGGTATCAACACACAAACAATCTAGGGTATCCTAATTGGGAAGGTAAGGAAACAACAATCATCAAGGTTGTAGGGCTGTCTACCATCCTATATAAAAATTGGTCATTAACAAGCAACTAAGAAATTATTAAAAGGTTACTATTCCATAAAATAGCAAAAATTGAAAATTTAGGCACAACAAATCACAAATAGATTTTTGTCTTGACACGATCTAAGTTGATCAATTTCGGGATAAAACGAGATTTGGGCAAGAAGGGAAATCAATAAAATCAAAGTATGAGCACGAGCATCCAATGATGGAGGTTCAGGTCATGATTAAATTTAATTCGACTGAGTACGAATACGAGGTTCATAGGCGATGAAAAGATTTCAAGGAGAATTATCAAGGC
>JANAVB010013603.1:0-83392 GCA_029216955.1 Iris pallida | reverse complement strand
AGAATGATTACAAAAATCACCTACAAGCACCTTCATGTTCTGGCTAAATTTATTTCGATTTACGTGTCGTGTTATGGATTCACTCATATTTGTCGGGTGGGGAAATACTTGAGTAGACATGTAAACATTCCTAAATACTCGAACCACCTCCCTGTGAATTATACAAGAACGATAGCCATCCCACACTTGGCCAGTGTATGATGTGCCGGATTACTCCTAGACGTTTACATGTCGATCTCAGTATTTTAAAACACACTGTGAGTAGTATTTAGAATTTTTACTAGAATCATCACAAGAACTATTACAAGAATCACCCTACTTGGATCATTGAATGGAATCACACTTGACATACATTGTACCACTGGACTCATATCACATTATTCTAGTTCCGCTAGCTTTATTACAGTCTTTATTGACATGATATTCTGTTTCACAGCTTTTACTTTTCTTGTTCTTTTACTATAGTTTTACATCTTAAACTGTCTCGAATTCCTATGCTTCATCAATAAAATTGTCTATAATTGTTTTATGGTTTTCGTCATTTACTTGGATTTACTTGAAGAGATGTATTCGTTCCTGTCCTGACTGGACCTGTTAAATATTACAGATGTTAGCCCTGAGGATGTATGCCCTACTCACTATAGATCTGGAGAGGGATTAGCTACCTTTGGCCCCGACTCTCAGGAGTGATCGGAAGACTAGTTTAGTAGACTGTTTTAGATTTCTCTACTGGAACTTGAATTGTAATAATTTGAGAGTTGTCTTATTTTGAGTTGTTTTGAGTTATTATCTTTTAGTAGTTTTTATTGTTTTCTTTTAGTTATAGAATTCTGTGACATCCTATCGTGCTTAGACTGTGATTGAGTTATATTATTTCTGTACTTGCCCTCCGTTCGGAGTTGAGTTTTAAGACAAGTACATTATACAATTGCGTGTGTTGGTTTAGATAGTGACTTAGAACATCGTTCTACCGCCGATTCTGCGGTGTAGGCTGGGCGTGGTTACGCACTTGTACCCTTACACTGGGTGCGGGTCATGACAAGAAGTAACTTCTTTCATTGATAATACTGAATTTACTTTTACAGTGACAAAACAAAGAGAGTTACCACGCGGCTTAAAAACTGACTCAATTATAAAATGAACGTCAATGAGATAGCTGTTTCATACATCATACCCCTTTATACAACCAAAACATTCAGTACCTTGAATAGGGGAGAGTTGAGTCATCTTTGCTTGGACAATTGCGGGGTCTTCAAAAAGGAATTTGATTCCGAGTCTTCGCACTCACGGGCGAAGCTTCAAAACACACCAGTGCTACCTTTAGCCAGGTGGCATGCTCCTCATGATTTGTAGACCTGTAGAGAGCGAGGATTAGTTGTACTAGAGGGTGGATATTTAATATCTGTGCTATCATTTGTTTCAAGAATTTAGGTGAAACATACACATATTTTAGTGATCTTTCTAGCCATCCTAGTCAGTTTCATGCAAGCAGTTTGAAAAAACATAAACTAGGTAAATTACGCTAGAACTTACCCACGACAGAGCGTGTCGTGCAATATACAGCTTACCATACTCATCACTGCAAGTTTGTTAACAATGACTAAAATATTGTTTGATGTGGAGGTCACTGGCATTAACTAGCTATCCTAGACATACCCTGGTTAGATGATATCCTTTTAACGCAAGTAGCGAGCTACACTGAAAGTCATCGAATTACATGTTGCTTAAACACAACTCAGCTATATCGTATTTCCCCTAGGCTAAATCTTTCCCTTGGACCTAGGTCACCGTTCGAGGAAACATCGCCCTTGTGCACAAGTTGTCCATGACCGTGCAAGACTAAAATTAGTTATTTAAGCATGGTCTACAATTTCATAGGAAACATAACCAAATCGATGTATACCGCTTTATCATTTGTAGTATTTATTCATGGCATCAATCCTTGCAGTTTTATGGCAATATGTATGATAAAACACGTAATAATTCTATAATAGCAGTATTCAAGTAAAGCATGCACAGTTCTATAGAATAAGTAGTTGTGTCCGTGCATTTATGTATAACATTTCATTCGCAATGATGTTATCGATTGATTTAAGTATAAGAGGTCAAGGGACCGGTTTGTTGCGCTTAGACGATGCTTACACGATCACCTGAAATCACATAAGCAACTGCTCAGAACACTGCCATATTCAATAAGTTCGATATGGAATGCGAAGTTCGAAGAACACAAGCCATGAAAACCATAAAAAACATTCACGAAAACATATTCAGAAAAACCAAAGTGTAATGCCCCAGTCCCAAAATACGTAGGATTATGAGAGCGTATACATGCTAGCTACGTATCGAGAGGACTCCATGTCACGCCCCAGAACCAGAATTGGAGAGCGGGGGCAGACATAGCCAGCTACGTATATTGAAATGGAAACCACCTCGATATACGGTCACGGCTGTCTAGATATATGAGGGTTTACTACAAGCCAACAGTCTTTTATGGTCATGAACAAGCCTAATGTCTCAATCACAAGCAAGTAAGTAAGGTCACAAGATGTATGATCATTAAATATACATAATAAGGCATCCCAAATATTATATATTCAGCTGATCATGAAGCTAGTCGTACAAAATGTGGGGATTAGCAAGAGTTAAGTCATACATGATCAACCCTAGGATTTGTTAATCATGTTTGCAGCCCGTAGGAAGACAGTAAGTAAAGTGCATCGAGCTAACAGGTGCTCGTCGGCTAAACGCCTCAAAAGAATAACTTTACAATAGAGTGAGCGAAACAAAATAGAAAACCCACTCGTAGCCCGGGTTCCTTCTAGTCGCCACCATCGGGCTGGAGGTTCGAAAGATCTTCGGGAGCTGCTCCGAAATCTGGGCCACACAAAACCAGCTGGGTCAACCCCAGAAAGAGCAAATGCCACAAGGGGGCCACGAAATAAGAACAAAAGCCAGCAATTAGCACAAGAAAATTCTAATATTAAAACTAGAAATTACGAAAACATGGCAGGATGATATACGACGAGATAACCATGGAACTATTCCGATAGCCAGGTTACAACCCATAAACTAAACAAGGACGGGGGTTGTAACCCTTCATCTGAACAGAACTTGGTTTCCCACCATTTATCGGCAAGATAATAATGCCAGAAATCAAGACAGGGAGCAATCTTGTACTGGATCAAGACATGGCTAAACTGGTTATACCTCCTTCAATCAATCACGGCCAAACAGACACTACGGCTTACTACTTTAACTAACTAGGGTTATCACAGGCCTAATTACTAACAAGATGCAGTGAGATTATTCTACAGCCACAAGCCCTGCAGACCATCCAGGTTACCCAGGTCAAAAATTAGGGGTTGAATTCAGGTGGGTACATCGTCCAGGAAACGCATGTACCCTTAGGTCACTTAGAAGGTACAACACATGACAGTGTGCTGGAAATGCGCCCTACTCGTCGGCAGGCTACAGATCCCAAGAGCGCCCAGGTAATGGGATTGCCTGTAGCTGTGTCATCTCTTCATGACTACTGTGTTATTCTAGTTATTAACCTTAATCCATTTTATTAGGTACTCCTGACCGTGGTACTCAGGAGTTCCATCCTAGACATGATGCAAGACAGGACAAGTGGATTTAACAAGCAAGCAAGAAAGAACTACCCACGATGTCAAGGCAGGTCAAGTTAAGTTAGCCGTCGCAACAGCGTTAAGTTATCAAGTCATGCTACAAGTCAGGAGTGCGCCGCCACGGGCCACTATCAAGTTATCAAGTCACAAGAATTAATTACAAGTTACAAGTTAGGTATGCACCCCACTGGGTCATTAGCAAGGAAATCAGAGAATACCAGAATCATAATCCACAGAAAATCCCGAGAACCGTACTAGTCATAAATAATTACTTGAAAACCGTGCTAGGCCGTGTCGGGTCAAGATAGTCGTGCTGTGTTGAACCGATCTCAGGAAAACCCAATCCACAAAAGAGAAACCAAGTCGAGAAATAAAACCGATCTCAGGAAAACCCAATCCACAAAAGAGAAACCAAGTCGAGAAATAAAACCGATACTCCAAGAGCCAATGGATTAAGCAAGGGGTCAGGGGAGCAGCGTACGCACAAGGGCACGCACGCAGGAGAGCAGCGTACGCACAAGGGCACGCACGAAGGGGAGCAGCGTACGCACAAAAGCACGCACGCAGGAGAGCTGCGTACGTACAAGGGCACGCACGCAGGGGAGCTGCGTACGCACAAAAGCACGCACGCAGGGGAGCTGCGTACGCGTAAAACATGTATACAGGAGAGCTGCGTTCGCACAAAAGCACGCACGCAAGGGAGCTACGTACGCGTAAAAACACACACGCAGGAGAGCTGCGTACGCACAAAAGCACGCACGCAAGGGAGCTGCGTACGCGTAAAAATACGCACGCAGGAGAGCTGCATACGCATAAAAGCACGCACGCAAGGGAGCTACGTACGCGTAAAAACACGCACGCAGGAGAGCTGCGTACGCACAAAAGCACGCACGCAAGGGAGCTGCGTACGCGTAAAAACACGCACGCAGGAGAGCTGCGTACGCACAAAAGCACGCACGCAAGGGAGCTGCGTACGTGTAAAAACACGCACGCAGGAGAGCTGCGTACGCACAAAAGCACGCACACAGGGGAAAGGGTCTTCTTCTCCATGGCTGAGAAGAAGCTCCCATGGCTCTCAAAACTTCAAAGCATCCCAACTTGGCCATCCGAACTCCAAATCCGGATTTCCAAAGTTCCAACCAGGGTGGAATTGAACTCTCTTCCACATGGAAACATCAAAACCCATAAAAACCCAACTTAAATAGATCAAAACCATGTAAATCCGAAAATAAGGAAAACTTAGATCTAGAACAATGGGGACTCCAAATCACAAAATACCAAGTTCTAATGTTGATCACCATGTCCTAATCTAGCAAATGGATAAATAAAATAGGGTTCTCATGTGGTGGCAAGGTGCACTTGCCTATGGGTTGGTGTTGTGTAGAGGAAGGAGAAGAGTGTTGTGTAGAGGAAGGAGAAGAAAAAATTAATGAAGGTTTATGAGGAGAGAGAAAAAGTTGGTGGAGTTTTAAAAAGGGTGGGATGTGGTGTGTTGAGGGTGGAGTATAGGCTAAGGTGTTCCAATACACATTAAACCAAACCAAACCAACCCAATCCAATTAAAACCGAGCCATGTCAAAAACCCAAAATACGAGAAATACCGAATTTCCACAAGTTGAGAAAAATAAAAAATACATGCAAAAATAAAATAAAATCCAGATACGAGTATAAATACGGAATACGGGAAATACGGGAAATGAGGGTGACAACTCTACCCACCTTAAAAGAATTCCGTCCTCGAAATTTAATCAAGGAGCTAGAGATTGTCACGACAAGCTACATTAAGCACAAGCAAGTTACACTAAGCAGTTCAATCATACAATCATACAATGCAAGCAAGGAAGGAAGAACGTAAGGCATACGAAAGACATTATACCTCACGAGTCAAATAGGTAGGAATATCGCGATCGGATGTCGTCCTCACGCTCCTACGTTGACTCACCTAGAGAGTGATGACCCCAAGCAACACGGACTAATTTAATAGTCTTGTTCTTGAGTATCTTCTCCCTCCAGTCCAATATAGACACGGGCCTCTCCTCATACGAAAGGTTGGTACCAACAACCAATTCCGAATGGTCTAGGATGTGGCTCGGGTTCGGAATATACCGTCGTAATTGGGACACATGGAATACATCATGCACCTCACTTAGCGACGGCAGAAGAGCGAGACGATAGGATACATCTCCTACTCGCTCTAGAATATCGAACGACCCTAATATACCTAGGACTAAGCTTTCTCCGCACGCCGAAGCGAATGACGCCGCGGTTAGGCGAGATCCTAAGGAATATATGGTCGCCGACAGCAAATTCTAAGGGATGCCAATGAGCATCGGCCCAATGGCGCTGGCGGTCCTGGGCAACTCGGAGGTGATCTCTGACCTTCCTGACCACTTCAACCGTCTGGGAAATTAATTTGGGTCCGAGCATCTGCCTCTCCCCGATATCGTCCCATGCTAGCGGGGATTTGCACTTTCTGCTATAAAGAGCCTCGAAGGGTGCCATCTGGATACTGGCCTGATAACTGTTGTTGTACGAGAATTCCACCAGGTGCAGATGATTCTCCCATGAACCACCGAAGTCAAGGGTATAGGATCTCAACATATCTTCAAGAGTCTGGATCGTGCGCTCTGATTGACCATCCGTCTGCGGGTGATAAGCTGAGCTGAATTGAAGGCGAGTCTCCAAACTCTTCTGCAAGCTGCGCCAAAAGTGTGATGTGAATCTTGAATCCCTGTCCGAGGTGATACTGACTGGCACACCATGAAGCCTGACGATCTACCTGAGATACATCTCTGCTAACTGTGCCGTCGACTGTCCAACTCTGAATGGAAGAAAGTGTGCCACCTTGGTAAGCCTGTCCACAATTACCCAAATAGCATCTCTGCCGGCCGGAGATCTGGGCAATCCGGTCACGAAATCCATGGTTATATGTTCCCATTTCTATTCTGGGATCAGTAAGGGTTGAAGAAGTCCAGCGGGCCTCTGATGTTCAGCTTTGACCTGTTGGCAAACCAAACACCGAGAGACAAACCGAGCTATCTCCCTCTTCATGCCATTCCACCAGAAATGCTGACGAATATCACGGTACATCTTCGTACCACCCGGATGAATAGAATATTATAAACTGTGGGCTTCTGCCATTACTTTCCGTCTGATATCTCCACTGGGTACACAAAGACGAGTGCCGTACCGAAGTGTACCGTCTTCATGGATACATAACTCTGGCCTTCTTCCTGCTTCACACTCTGCTCTGAGTCGCTGGATCTTAGAATCTGTTGACTGCGCCACCCGGATTCTCTCAACTATGATGGACTGAACCTGTAGGCTGGCCATCAATGCCACGCTGGTTGGAAGAACCACTTCAATTCCCATCTTCTGAAGATCTGCCAATAATTCTGGTTGCGCCGTCAGGAAATAAACTCCGGCTCTCCTGCTCAATGCATCTGCTACAACGTTGGCCTTCCCAGGATGATACTGCAAATCCACATCATAGTCCACCAGTAGCTCGAGCCATCTCCTCTGTCGCATATTAAGGTCCTTCTGGGTAAAAACATACTTCAGGCTCTTATGATCAGTAAAGATCTCCACTCTATCTCCGTACAAGTAGTGTCTCCACAACTTCAAAGCAAACACTACCGCCGCCAATTCCAAGTCGTAGGTCGGGTAATTCTTCTCATGATCACATAGTTGACGTGACGCATAAGATATTACCTTCCCATGCTGTATCAAGACACACCCCAATCCTCTGCCTGAAGCGTCGTAATAAATTGTGAATCCTCCGGTCCCATCTGGAAGGGTGAGAATGGGAGCCGTTATCAAACCTTGTTTCAACTTCTCAAATAATTCCTGACACTCTGCTGTCCAAATAAACGGCACATCCATGCGGGTCAACTGGGTCATCGGCGCTGAAATCTTACAAAATCTGAAACGAACCGCTGGTAGTAGCCGGCCAATCCAAGGAAGCTGCGAACTTCTGCCACTGAGCTGGGTACCGGCCATGACTCGATAGCCACAATCTTCTGGGGATCCACTTCCACTCCTCCTCGGATAATGATGTGACCCAAGTATGAAATGCGATCGAGCCAGAACTCGCATTTACTGTACTTAGCGTACAACTGATGCTCCCTAAGCGTCTGGAGGACGACTCTGAGATGCTGCTCATGCTCTGCTTCACTCTTGCTGTAGACCAGGATATCATCTAGGAACACGATCACAAATTGATCCAAGTAAGGCATGAAAATGCGATTCATGAGGTCCATGAATACGGCCGGCGCATTGGTCGCTCCAAAGGGCATAACAAGGAACTCCCAATGTCCATACCTCGATCTGAATGCTGTCTTCGGGATGTCCTGCTCTCTGACTCTGATCTGGTGGTATCCCGACAGCAAGTCAATCTTCGAGAACACTGAAGCCCCTCTGAGCTGATCAAACAAGTCATCTATCCTCGAAAGAGGGTATCTGTTCTTGATTGTCATCGAATTCAATGTAAGATAATCAACACATAGCCTGGACGTACCATCCTTCTTTTTCACAAGAAGCATCGGGGCTCCCCAAGGCGATCCACTTGCACGAATGAATCCCTTGGTCCTGAGTTCTTCAATCATTTTGTATAAAATTTCCAACTCTGAAGGCGCCATCCTGTAGACTCGCTCTGATACTGGTGCTGTCCCGGGAATCAAGTCTATAGTGAACTCAATCTCCCGCTCCGGCGGCATCCCTGGAAGCTCCTCTGGAAAGACATCTGGAAACTCTTCAACTATCCGGGGTAACTGTACTGCTGCTACTGCCATCTGCAATGCTGGGGAAGATGGCTCCACTGCGCCTTTGGAAAACGAAAACTTTGGCTCCCCGGGGATACAAAAGACAACTCTGCCAATATGGCAGTCTATCCTAGCATACTGGTTCCTCAACCAATCCATGCCTAGAACTACATCATAGTCTGCCATAGAAAACTCTATGAATCTAGCAGGGAACTCCCTACCGCTAACTACGATCCGACACGAGGAAAACACTCGATCTACTCCCACAAGGCCATTACCAGTACGTATATTGAGCCTCACTGATAACGACTCGGGCTCCAATCCTATCCGTGTCGCAAATCGTGTAGACATAAATGAATGCGATGTACCAGAATCAAATAATACAGACGCTGGAGAGGAGTTGACGAGAATAGTACCTGCCACAACCTCACCTGGTGCAACTTCTTCTATAGCCATCATCATGGCATGACCTTGTCCTCTGGCTGCTAGTCCCCTCTGCTGGAAACCTCTCTGCCTATTCTGGGTCTGAGCTTGGGCTTGTGCATACTACTGGGGGTGCTGTTGCTGGAATGCCTGAGACTGAGGCGGCAAGGGCCTCGAAGACTGATACTGCTGCTGCTGAACTGGTGCTGGGGCCGGTCCTCTCACCGAAGAGCTAGAAGGGTTGGATGCTGATGAACCACCCCTATTCGGGCATGCCCCTATCCTATGATCTGCTGCTCCACAAGCCAGGCACAATCTCTGTGCCCTGCGACAGTCTGCCACCACATGCCCTGGCTTCCCGCAATGAGAACATTCCATCGCGGAAGTCTGCTTCTGCTGCTGCGGGTACGTCGGGGTCGAATGCTGAACCAACGTTACTGAGGCCGCCCGCCTCGGAGTTCCAATGGTCAATCCTCTAGCTGCCGGGGCTAGAGCTGATGATTGGTGCATCTGACTGTGGGACCGCTTCCTACTTCAGGTCCTATCCACGATCCTCTAGGAGGTGTACTCATGCCTCCTAGCTGCTCTCAAGACTGCATCGAACGTCTGGTGCTCGAACTGCTCAACCGCCAACAAGATCTCCAAATGCAGTCCCTGCTGGAACCGCTGGGCCCTATCAAACTCGGTCGCCACCAAGGTAGGGGCAAACCTACTGAGTCAAGAAAACTCCGATGCATAATTGTCGACTGTTCTGCCTCCTTGCTTCAAGTTGATAAATCTGGTCTGCAAGTCGTACCGAGCCACAGCATCGAAATACTTCATCTGGAATCTCTCTCTAAACACTGCCCAAGCAATGGGTGCCACTAATCCCATGGCTTGTGCTGCCCACCAACTGCGAGCCAAGTCCAACAACTGCAGGCGTACCACCGCCACCTTCTCATTCTCGGGTATCCTAGCTGCTTCCAGAATCACCTCGGTATCCTGAAGCCATGCATCCGCGGTAATCGCATCCTCGCTGCCGTCGAAGAAAGGAGGGTTCAAGCGCTTAAAGCTGTTTGCCGCCTGGTTCCCTGGATGTCTGCCTCGGGTCAAAGCATCTTGAACTGTCTGGTGCAGGGCTTCGCTTCGACGATCCTGGAAAGCTATCAAGGTTCTGATGAGGCCTACTAAGGTACCCTCATCTGGCTCTGCGGGCTAGACGGGCCGAACTGGTGACTCTCCTCCAGTAGGCACAACTCTGGAGGCTACCCCGGAATGCTGGGCTTGATCTCCAGGTTACTGCTGGTCCACGGAAGGTGCTCCTCCTTGCTGATCGGCAGGGTCAGGTACAGTACCGCTAAGGAAGACGACACAGGAAAACAATAAGGAAGGACCAGGACAGATCAACGATACAAGCATGTAATCAGGACAAGAATTTCAGGGATTTAAAAATACGGGCGGAGATCAAGGACGAATACTGATTGAGACACCTATTCGGTAAACCCTTACATTTCTTGATTGACAAGACCTGCATGGGCCACCACTTAAACTATGTCACGCCCCAGAACCAGAATACTGGAGAGCGGGGGCAGACATAGCCAGCTACGTATATTGAAATGAAAACCACCTCGATATACGGTCACGGATGTCTAGATATATGAGGGTTTACTACAAGCCAACAGTCTCTTATGGTCATGAACAAGCCTAATGTCTCAATCACAAGCAAGTAAGTAAGGTCGCAAGATGTATGATCATTAAATATACAATAATAAGGTGTCCCAAATATTACATATTCAGCTGATCATGAAGCTAGTCGTACAAAATACGGGGACTAGCAAGAGTTAAGTCATACATGATCAACCCTAGGATTTGTTAATCATGTTTACAGCCCGTAGGCAGACAGTAAGTAAAGTGCATCGAGGTAACAGGTGCTCGTCGGCTAAACGCCTCAAAAGAATAACTTTACAATAGAGTGAGCGAAACAAAATAGAAAACCCACTCGTAGCCCGGGTTCCTTCTAGTCGCCACCATCGGGCTGGAGGTTCGGAAGATCCTCGGGAGCTGCTCCGAAATCTGGCCACACAAAACCAGCTGGGTCAACCCCAGAAAGAGTAAGTGCCATAAGGGGGCCACGAAATAAGAACAAAAGACAGTAATTAGCACAAGAAAATTCTAATATTAAAACTAGAAATTACGAAAATATGACATGATGATATACGACGAGATAACCATGGAACTATTCCGATAGCCAGGTTACAACCCGTAAACCAAACAAGGACCGGGGTTGTAACCCTTCATCTGAACAGAACTTGGTTTTCCACCATTTATCGACAAGATAATAATGCCAGAAATCAAGACAGGGAGCAATCTTGTACTGGATCAAGACATGGCTAAACTGGTTATACCTCATTCAATCAATCACGGCCAAGCAGACACTACGGCTTACTACTTTAACTAACTAGGGTTATCACAGGCCTAATTACTAACAAGATGCAGTGAGATTATTCCACAGCCACAAGCCCTGCAGACCATCCAGGTTACCCAGGTCGAAAATTAGGGGTTGAATTCAGGTGGGTACATCGTCCAGGAAACGCATGTACCTTTAGGTGACTTGGAAGGTGCAACACATGACAGTGTGCTGGAAATGTGCCCTACTCGTCGGCAGGCTACAGATCCCAAGAGCGCCCAGGTAACGGGATTGCCTGTAGCTGTGTCATCTCTTCATGACTACTGTGGTATTCTAGTTATTAACCTTAATCCATTTTAGTAGGTACTCCTGACCGTGGTACTCAGGAGTTCCATCCTAGACATGATGTAAGACAGGACAAGTGGATTTAATAAGCAAGCAAGAAAGAACTACCCAAGGTGTCAAGGCAGGTCAAATTAAGTTAGCCGTCGCAACAACGTTAAGTTATCAAGTCATGCTATAAGTCAGGAGTGCGCCACCACGGGCCACTATCAAGTTATCAAGTCACAAGAATTAATTATAAGTTACAAGTTAGGTGTGCACCCCACTGGGTCACTAGCAAGGAAATCAGAGAATACCAAAAACATAATCCACAGAAAATCTCGAGAACCGTACTAGTCAATTACTTGAAAACCGTGCTAGGCCATGTCGGGTCAAGATAGTCGTGCTGTGTTGAACCGATCTCAGGAAAACCCAATCCACAAAAGGGAAACCAAGTCGAGAAATAAAACCGATCTCAGGAAAACCCAATCCACAAAAGAGAAACCAAGTCGAGAAATAAAATCGATACTCCAAGAGCCAATGGGTTAAGCAAGGGGTCAGGGGAGCAGCGTACGCACAAGGGCACGCACGCAGGGGAGCAGCGTACGCACAAGGGTACGCACGCAGGGGAGCAGCATACGCACAAGGGCACGCACGCAGGGGAGCAGCGTACGCACAAAAGCATGCACGCAGGAGAGCTGCGTACGCACAAGGGCACGCACGCAGGGGAGCTGCGTACGCACAAAAGCACGCACGCAGGGGAGCTGCGTACGCATAAAACACGCATACAGGAGAGCTGCGCACGCACAAAAGCACGCACGCAAGGGAGCTACGTACGCGTAAAAACATGCACGCAGGAGAGCTGCGTACGCACAAAAGCACGCACGCAAGGGAGCTACGTACGCGTAAAAACACGCACGCAGGAGAGCTACGTACGCACAAAAGCACGCACGCAAGGGAGCTACGTACGCATAAAAACACGCAAGCAGGACAGCTGTGTACGCACAAAAGCACGCACGCAAGGGAGCTGCGTACGCGTAAAAACACGCACGCAGGAGAGCTGCGTACGCACAAAAGCACGCACGCAAGGGAGCTGCGTACGCGTAAAAATATGCACGTAGGAGAGCTGCGTACGCACAAAAGCACGCACGCAAGGGAGCTGCGTACGCGTAAAAACACGCACGATGGAGAGCTGCGTACGCACAAAAGCACGCACGCAGGGGAAAGGGTCTTCTTCTCCATGGCTGAGAATAAGCTCCCATGGCTCTCAAAACTTCAAAGCATCCCAACTTGGCCATCCGAACTCCAAATCCGGATTTCCAAAGTTCCAACCAGGGTAGAATTGAACTCTCTTCCACATGGAAACATCAAAACCCATAAAAACCCAACTTAAATAGATCAAAACCATGTAAATCCGAAAATAAGGAAAACTTAGATCTAGAACAATGGGGACTCAAAATCACAAAATACCAAGTTCTAATGTTGATCACTATGTCCTAATCTAGCAAATGGACAAATAAAATAGGGTTCTCATGTGGTGGCAAGGTGCACTTGCCTATGGGTTGGTGTTGTGTAGAGGAAGGAGAAGTGTGTTGTGTAGAGGAAGGAGAAGAAAAAATTAATTGAGGTTTATAAGGAGAGAGAAAAAGTTAGTGGAGTTTTAAAGAGGGTGGGATGTGGTGTGTTGAGGGTGGAGCATAGGCTAAGGTGTTCCAATACACATTAAACTAAACCAAACCAACCCAATCCAATTAAAACCGAGCCATGTCAAAAACCCAAAATACAAAAAATACCAAATTTCTACAAGTTGAGAAAAATAAAATAAAATAAAAAAATACATGCAAAAATAATAATAATCCAGATACGAGTATAAATACGGAATACGGGAAATACGGGAAATGAGGGTGACCCTCCAGCCCAGCTCCAATACGTATAAGCTGTCTGATTGTTCTAAATCAACTATTCTCAATCCACCAAATAATGATAAAAATAACGAATCAAGTGCACTAAGGTTGATCAGACCGTAACACACTGATTCTAGAATAGATAAAGTTATTAGCGTGGATCCCCAATAACACATTTATCATGAACAACCTAGAAGAAAATAAAGCTTGTAAAAGACTAGGCTATAATAACAGTGATAATCAAATATTGGACAAAATAAAATAAGGAAGAGGATGATTGTAACAACAGCTATATACCTAAAGTCTTGGCGAAGCAACCATCATCCATTAATGCACTAACCCTTGACAACTTTATCTAATACCTAGAGAGATCACCAGGTCCTCAGGGGACTAGATAGACACATAATATACATGCCTACTGTACAGTAAATAACATGCAAGGAAAGACTGAAATATTTATAGGATCGATGGCACCTCTAAAGAGGAGAGGGAGGTGAATAGAGTGCAGCAGAAAATAATTATCAATTTAAAATATAAGCAGATGAAGCATATATATAATCAAACTTAAATACAATGAAGTAAAGCAATAAGTAGTAGAGACAAGAAAGCAATACACAGACACAATAGGTTTATACTAGTTTTCCTCTGAGAGGACTAGTCCAGTTCGCGAGAACTCTTGCTCGCTATAATCTACTATTTTGAATAGAGATTACACTGCATGCTTTACTCCGAAGAATACGCTAACTTCAACACCGTCGTGTTTTTATCCGAAGCCCACGATCGAACAACAACACCTTTCTGAGAAAAGCTTTTATACGCCAAGCTTGTACAACTCGAATACTCCTAATCGGAAACCACCGGTACTAGAAGGATGGGAGTTGTCTTGGAGATTTGAAGATTGAAGCTTTGTAAATAGAATAGAAAGCTTAGGAATAGATATAGAAGATGAAGATTGAATGAGTGAATAGAATGGGAATTTCTTCTCTTTTATAGGATTTTCTAGAACAGAGTTCGGACAGAACTCAGTAGCCTAACGTCCATAATTTTGAACGTTGGTGATCCAAAAAAATAGGAAAAGCTGCTAACCAGGAGTAATCCCAGAAGACCGAGTTCGGTCTGAGTTCGGGCAGAACTCTAAACGAGTTCGATTGCTAGGGTTTCTGGTCAACTTAATTTGGTTTAGCATTTGGATTTTGGTTTGGTTTGTGTCAAGAATTGGATCAAGGATTGGGTCAAGGATTGGGTTTTGAATTGAACTTCTAAATGCCAGTGATCCGACGCATAACTTTTCTAGACTCAATAAAAGAAAAATACATAATAAATATTAAAAAATTAGTGGAGATGAAATGTGCAAACTTATTCTTTTCATATCAAGTTCGAAGTTTTAAGTCATTTATCAAAATCAGTTAGACCATGGCTAAATGGGCCAACAATCTCTCCCGTTTTGATAATTTGACAAAACTACGATTGATACTTATGAAAATGTTCAGCTCGATTTGGAAGAAGACTTGATGCGGTACAGAGAGTACGGTAGTAGCTTTTAGCCTTGAATATTGGTACAATATATTTGATGCTCTCCCGTAATGTTCGATCAAGTCTCGTTACTCTCCTATAACAAAACATGTCGGCTGAATATATGTAAAAGTCTAGAAAACAAGATCTCTAAACAAAATTTAAATTTTAAGCAGCTATCATAATACTCTCCCATTTTGTCACAAAAACAAAATCACTTAATCATACTAATAGCAGTACTCAACACAATTAAGATTAGAGTAGAACTTTAAACCTAAAATAGTAAAGAATGCATAGTGCTGAAAATAGAAAATACTGACATAAACTGAAATAGATAGTATTCGTACAACTAGTCAAATATACTGAAACTGATAATGCTTGTCCATGGATCGAAACTAATCCATCATGAGAGCCTGAAGTGATTCAAGAGTAACACCACCAGGAGGATGAGTAGGATGGGTGTCAGCAGCTAATGGGTCAACTGGAGGAGGAGGAGCCTGGACTGCAGGAGCAGGAGCAGGAGCAGAACGACGATGCTCATGAAGATATGTAGGAGCAGCATCCTGAGGACAATCCTCAAGCATAACCTCAAAGTACTGAAGGATGTAAGGCAGATACATCGCATAAATAAGTCATCGCAATTTTTTGCGACACCGTTCCATAGCGGCGATGATAGTCTTAGGTAGACTGAAGGGGACGTGAAAGTGAAGATGATAGATAGTAGAAAGCTCTAAGTAGAAAATCTCATTAGTGGCGGTATTCTTTGGAATGATGGTGGAGAATACCATTCTATGAAGGTAATAGAAGTAGTTGTTCAAATGCCTAGGGCGAAGAGTGCCTTTCGGTCGAGGAATTGGTTCACATAACGAGTCACGAAATGAATCAAAAGTTGTCCCTTCGAAAAATTTGACCTCGATGATATCAATTAATGCTTCCCCAATATTGGAAATGTTTAGTATAATAGCTAAATCACCGATGTCAAATTCAATATCAATTCCACCAACTTTTGATTTCACTTTGCCGTTAGTGACCGATAAATTACAATAAAACATACAAATTGCATTGGAATATGTTGGAAAACTAGATTGAACTAAATCTAGCAATTCAAAATGTTTAAAAATGTTTACATGATTAGTAAATAGTGTGAAGTTGATAGGATAACCCGGACAAATCTTTCTTTGATGAAAGTCATTAAACCACTCATTTGATGCATCTTGTGACACAAATATAAAATCATCAAAGAAGTCACCGTCCAGTTTCGAGGGACTGAAAAGTGAAAAGGAGGCCGCCTTGTGAGGAGTAGAGGACGAACCTTCATCGACTTTCCTTTTCTTTTTCGAAGAAATAGGAATATTATGAGCCATATAAATTGAAAAAGATGGATATACCAAAATTGATGATGAACAGTTGCAGAGAACTTCGAGAGAGCTCCGATTCCATGATTTGAAAGCTTGAGAGGCTTGAAAGAGGGAGTACTAAGAAGTTAGGGTTCGACTTTTTGGTAGTATTTTGGATGCTTTGGTGAGGAAGATGATGATGTAGGGTTGTTTAAATAAGGAGGATACCAGGCTATCCAGCTTCTAGTCGAATTTACCCAGACCAAGTTCGGTCCGATTTCGGCCAGAACTCTGACCGAGTTCGGTCACTTGGTAATCAAAACAGATGTTGGAAAGTGTGTGATGGATTTTAACATAAATACAAATTTAAGTAGAAATATTTGTGTTAAAATAAATAATTTAATATTAATTAATTAAAAACACATAAATCATATAGAATATTTCGGGTTAGCTATAGGGGCCAGATTCCAGCTAGTAGTAGTCCGAAGACTAGTACACTGTGTTGTTTCAGGCTATTTATACCTGTGTGACAGAAGGGCCCTTTCGTCTTATAACCAAAATATTTTCCACAAATTTATGAGTATTAATCAAATAATATTTAATTATATTACTTTAACATCTAAAATTCCTAATTTCCTTCGTATAAAGTTAAAATGACCTTCAACCAAGGGCTTAGTGAAGATGTCAGCTAGTTGATGTTCAGTATCAACAAATTCTAAGTTAATATCTCCCTGTAAAATATGATCTCTAAGAAAATGATGTCTAATTTCTATGTGTTTAGTGCGAGAATGACATATGGGATTTTTTGTGAGATTAATGAAACTAGTGTTATCGTAGTAAATAGGGATGTGGTTAAATGATAACTGATAGTCTTCCAAGGTTTGCTTCATCCACAAAATTTGAGAACAAAAACGTCTTGCAGCTATATATTCTGCCTCGGTTGTTGATAATACAACAAAATTTTATTTCTTATAAAATTAGGAGACTAACGACTTTCTTAGAAAATGACATATGCCACTGGTACTTTTGCGATCGACTTTGCATCCGGAAAAATATGTGTTCGAGTAACCTATCAGGTCAAACAAATCGATTTTGGGATACCAAAGACCAGTCGTCAAAGTTCCTTTAAGGTATCGCAATATACGCTTAACGACGCTCACATGTGATTCTTTAGGACAAACCTGATATCGTGCACATAATCATATAGAGAACATAATATCAAGTCATGTCACGACCCGCACCCTGAGCAGGGGCACGAGCATACGTCCAGCCTACGCTGCAGAATTGGCGGTAGAATGCTGTATAGGTCTACTAGAAAGTATAGCATCTAGACACAATATATATGTACCTGTCATCTCCGCACGGAGGTATATAATCTCAACTCAATCACAAGATGTCTAAGGAAGATAGGCACGAATATCATAAAGATATGATAGAAATATATCAACTGAAATAGATGCAAAGTCACAACACAGTTTAGAGTTAAAGTCATAACACAAGATCCCAAAATATAATTTATAACATAAGTCTCAGTACTAGAAGGAACGCAGTCCAGTCAAACCTATATAACAGATCTAAACATGTGGTATATCCTCTATTGGCTCCAGGGGTAACATCTGGTCAAAGTCTCCATCTTGGCCATACCCGTAATATGTAGAGCAGTCGTCCTCTAAGTCCTCTGTAAACATCAACGGGGTTACCCTGTCAGGAAAATGAATGAGTATAAACACCAACAGCAGTTCCATAGTATTGACAAATGCTATAAGAGACAATTATAATAGAATACAAGATGATATATCAAGACTGAAATATTAACAGGATATGTAAAATTAGAAATTATGTCAGGATATAAAATATATGAATATAGAACAATACAGGAATATCTGATGTAAAATATAAATATAAATAATGCCTTGAGTATTATAGCGTTATGTGATCGGTTTGGGTCAGGATCAGGCTGTTCTATTTGACCGGCTATGATATAAAAAATACAGGAAAACAGGATCAGGTCGGCCATAATGGAAAGCTATGAGGCAGGCAGTATCAGGTCAGGCTACACCCTATGTGTGTTGAGGGTGGAGCTATAATGCAGCCAGGAAGTAACAGAAATACAGACAAGTGTGGTATTGATCACATAACCTATAATAACTTCCCATCCCCGAATAGTATATGGATCCGGAAACAACACGTCATGACACAGGATTCCCTAAGAGGAGAGCAAATCCTCTTGAGAATCGACGTCAATACAAGTACAGGAAACAAGATCGAACAATGTACCAATATACCATGGTAACCCAGAAATGACATCTCAAGACATGATCCGATGTATACTAGTCCGTGTACCATCGTGTCAGAAATTAAGTAAAATACTACAACTAAATTAGATATAGTAGATATCAAGAAAATAAAAACTATCAGAGAATGTACTCGCCTGCGATCCTGAGCTATCAAATGGGATCGATGCTCAGAGTAATATCACGGACCTAAAGATGAGATATATATGAGTTAATTAGGATTTAACAGTATTAGGCATGATTTTCTAATGTATAATACTAGATCAAACTCAGTCAAACTAGGTCAAACTAGGTCACACTAAGTCAAACTAGGTCAAACTAGGTCACACTAAGTCAAACTAGGTCAAATTAGGTCAAACTGGGTCAAAGGTTGACTTACAGTTGACTTTTGGTTAACTGGTCAACTCTGGTCAACTTCTAGTCCAATCTAGATCAAACTAGGCTAATGGTTGACTCACAGTTGACTTTTGGCCAACTGGTCAACTCTGGTAAAGTTCTAATCAATTCTAGGTCCAATGGAGACTTTTAGTTGACTTTGAGTCAAAATAGTCAACTATGGTCAAACGGGGTCAACTCTAGTCTAGGTATCCTATTTCTAACCTTTAGCTACCAAGATACCATATACCTTGGTCATATTGGCATCCCAATACCAATACTTTGGTTGGGATCCAATACCTTAACTTAGGTAAATATATATACCTTAACATCTAGCCCATTACCTGGGCTAATACCTTGCCCTTACCCTATATAATTTTTATTACCTCACCAAGGTATCCCAATACCTTACTATGGTATCTCAATATCTTACCAAGGTATTTCCATACCTTATCTTACAATAGGGTAAACCATTACCTTGTGATAAGGTAAATGCATTACCCTAAGGTAAAGTATCTAAGGTATCCTAATACTACTATTCTAATACCCCACTCTTAGTATCCTAAGATACTAAGATAGGATACTAGTTATCTATACATTTCTAGAATCTATCTATACACTAACTCTAACATCTACTAGCTAACTCACTAACTAACATAAACTAAGATATCTAACATAGACAACTAACATACTAACTGTCATCCACATAACCACTAACATAGGCCTAGAAACTAACTCCTAACTAAGCACTAATACACACACAAAGGGGTCAATAAACTACCAAATGGGGGGTAAAAAAGGGGTGCCAAGTGGTGCTAACATCAGCCTTGCTGCTGTTACTATTACTGTCCTGCAACAACCCTTTGTTGTTGCTGCTGCTACTACAAAACAGCCCAGTTAGCTGCTGCCTAGCTTGGGCAGCAGTCCCCCCTCTTGGCTACTATTTGCTCTCCCTCTTCCTACTCTCTCACTCCCTCATTACAACCACACACACACACAAATATGTCTCATACTATACCAACACATACACTATATTAACACTCATCAAACACTCTCATATACACTCTCATATACACTCACATAAACTGTCACCCCCGTTTTTTGTTTTACGTATTTTCAATATACATGAACGGAATTCTGACCCATTTTGTGGCTTGCCTTAACTAGCTAATCTTGGTTTAGTCTTGCATTGGTTTAATATTGGCATGGCTTGGTTGGGTTTGGTTTGACTTGGTTAGGTTGGTTCAACATATAACCCCTTCCTTTAAAAGCCACCAACCCCTCTCTCTTTCCTCATTTACTTCTCCTTCTTCATTTATTTCTTTATCTTCTTCCTCTTAACTTCTCCATCTACCAAGAGAGGCTTAGGCAAGTGCAACTTGCTTCATGGAGGAACTCTATTTTTGTTGTTTCATTGTCTTCCTCACAAAATTTTAAGACAATTTAGTACTTAGCATTTTCAATTTCCATGGTTTTTTTTTTCTTGTAGTTCTAAGTTTGTTGTACTTTCAGATTTCATGGGTTTTGATCTATCAAACTTTATTATTTTCAAGTTTTGATTGTTTTATGTTGTAAAGAGTTTCATTCTACCACATTTTGACCTATAGAAGTCCAAATTTGGACTTACATTGAAGGTTTTATGGAGCTTGGAAGCTATGGGTTCCATAGCCATCCTTCTCAGATTTTAATAGATGGATGGCACCCCATCGACCCTGCCGCATGGATGGCACTCCATCGACCCTGCCGCATAGATGGGTACCCATCTAGTGCCGCATGAGATCCCATCCATACTTGGCCGCATAGTGCCTATTTTGGCTATTTTCTTGTCCTATTTGGCTTATTTGTAGTCAGAATTTCTCCCAACTTCCAACATAGAAGTTGTAGATCTTTTCCTTGGCTTCAAGAATATGTTACTAACTATTTTATACAAGTTTCTCTCATTCCTGATAGTAGCCTGTTAAGGCACACTCTTAACAAGTAACAAGGAGCATGACACGATAGTGGCCTGTTAAGGCGCACTCTTAACAAGTACTTTGACATGACAACTCTTAAATAGTGATCCATCGTGGTGCACTCTTGACAAACAACCTTGACATGAGAAGTAATTTTGATAGTGGCCCGTCATGGAGCACTCTTGACAAGTAATCTTGATAAGTAAGTCTAACATGTAATCTTGAATGCTGTTGCGACGGCTATCTCGACATGCTAAGTAAATCCTCATCATGACACTGTGGGTGATTGTATTGAATGTTCTTGTATAAGCTACCAGTCTTGTCTCGCATCATGTCTAAGACTTGTATCCCTAGTTACCATGGTCAGGGATTCATACTGAATCGGACTAGGATAATGACTAGAATGATCAAGTAGTTCATATAGAGAGGTATTCCGGCTACAAGCAATCCCGTTATCTGGGCGCCTTCTCTGAGGGACTTGTAGCCTGCCGACGAGTAGGGCACATTTCTAACTCACTGTCATGTGGGACACTTCATGAAACAATTACTGTGCACACTGTTATGTGTTGCACTCAAGTCACCTAACAAGTCATGATAACTCTTAGCATGAACCTTGCGTCTGGATAACCTGGATAGTCTGCAGGGCTTGTGGCCGTAGGGATACCTTATTGTATCTTGCTAGTAACTAGGCTTGTGATAACCCTAGTTAGTTTAAGTATCAAGCCGTACTCTTTGCTTGGCCGTGAATGTTGGATGGAGTCCCATCTTGTCTAGTCTTGCCTAGATCCAGTACATGGCTATCTCAGGACATGCTTGTGTATGCTTTACCTTATTGATAATTGGTTAGAGACTAAGTTCTGTTCAGATAAAGGGTTACAACCTCGGTCCTTGTTTGGTTTACGGGTTGTAATTTGGTTACCAGAATAGTCCTTTAGTTATCTTATCGTTTATCACTCTGTTTTTCTCTAACTCATGTCTTTTGTTATTTCATTTATGTCCTTATGTGCTAATATGCTAGTTTTAGTTCTTAAGTGAAGCCTCCTTTGTGGCACATGCTCTTTCTGGGGTCTGATCCAGCTGGTTTTGTATGACCAGATTTTAGAGCAGCTTCCGAGGATCTTCCAGCCTTCCTGCCAGATGGTGACCACTAGAAGAAACCCTGGCAACGAATGGATTTTATTTTGCTCTTCCACTCTATTGTAAAATTATTCTTTTGAGGCGTTTAGCCGCCGAACAAGTGTTAGCTCGTGTTGAATTTATATTCCTGTCTGTCTAAGGGCTATAACATGATTGACAAATCCTAGGGTTGATCATGTTTGACTTAAACTCTTGCTAGTCTTCGCATTTTGTATGACTAGCTTCATGATCATCTGAATATGTATTGTTTGGGATGCCTTACTTTATATGTCTGATGATCTACCATCTTGTTACATTTACTTACTTGCTTGAGATTGAGACACTAGGCTTGTTCTTGACCCTAAGAGACTAATGGCTTGTAGTAAACCCTCATGCATCTAGACAACCATGACCGTATTACGAGGTAGAATTTACTTCAATGTACGTAGCTGGCTTTGTCTGTCCCCCGCTCTCCAGTATTCTGGTTCTGGGGCGTGACACGGTTTAAGTGGTGGCCCATGCAGGTCTTGTAAATCAAGATGTGTGAGGGTTTCACTGAATAGATGTCTCAATCAGCATTCGCCCTTGATCTCTACTCGTGTCTTCTAATCTTTTCGAAAGCTTGACCTGATCACATGTTTATATCCTCAATCTATTATGGTCCTTCTTTATTATTCCCCATGTCATTTTTTCAGCGGCATTGCTCCTGGTCCTACCGATCAGCAAGGCGGAGCACCTCCAGTGGACCAGCAGCAACCTGGAGACCAAACCTAATACTCTGGAGCGGCCTTCCGAGTCATGCATTCTGGGAATCCAGAGCCTCAAGTTCAGCCAGTCCAGCCTGCAGAGCCTGATAATAGAACCCTTGTGGGTCTCATTAGGAAATTTCTTGCATCTCAAGATCGTCGGGGCGATGCCCTGTACTAGACAGTACAAGATGCAATGGGCCGTGTTGGTTATCAAGGGAACAATACGGCTAACAGTTTCAAGCGCCTTAACCCTTCCTTCTTCGACAGTGGTAAAGACGCTATTACGGCTGATACGTGGCTCCAGGACATCGAAATTATCTTGGATCCAGCCAAGACTCCAGAAGGAGAGAAGGTAGCTGTAGTGTGCCTACAGTTATTGGACTGAGCCCAGAGGTTCTAGTAGGGACTCCACCTAGAGATCATTCTAGCAGTGGAGTTGTTTAAGCATCGGACTTTTGATGCTGTTTTGCGAGCAGCTAGGAGGCCTAAGTATACCTCCCAGAGAATAGTGGACAGAACTGGAGGACGGAAGCGGTCCCATGATCAGATGACCCAGTCCTCAGCCCCAGCCCCGACAGCTAGGGCCTTGACTATTGGAGCTCCGAGAAGGACAATATCAGTTACATCGGTTCAGCATTCAACTCCGACATACCCTCAGTAGTAGAAGCAGAAGTAGTCTTCCGCAATGGGCTGCTCCCATTGTAGGAAGTCAGGACACGTGGTGTCAGAGTGTCGTAGGCATGAGGATTGTGTTTGGCTTGTGGGGCATCGGACCACATGATGGGGTCCTGCCCATAGAGAGCCAGTTCCTCTTTATTAGCCCAGACTAGTCCCTCGGTGTAGGGACCAGCACAACAGCAGCAGTACCAGCCTCCGAGGTTATTGCTGCCTCAGGCTCAAGCATTCTAGCAGCAGAGGCCGCAGCAGTATGCCCAGGTCCAAGCTCAGATTCAGAACCGTCAGAGGGGTTTCCAGCAGAGGGTACCAGCACCCAGAGGGCAAGGTCAAGCGATGGCTTTGACCGTAGAGGAGGAATTGGCATCAGGTGAGGTGATGGCTAGTACCATTCTCGTTAACTCTTTTCCAACATCAGTATTATTTGATTCAGGTGCATCGCATTCATTTATGTATGTACGATTCGCAACACGGATAGGATTGGAGCCCGAGTCATTATCAGTAAGGCTCAATATACTTACTGGTAACGATCTTGTGGGAGTAGATAGAGTCTATTCCTCATGTCGAATCGTAGTTAGCGGTAGAGAGTTTTCCGCTAGGTTGATGGAATTCTCGATGGCCGATTATGATGTGGTCGTAGGAATGGATTGGTTGATGGAGCAATATGCAAGAATAGACTGCCATGTTAGCAGGATTATTTTTGGTATTCCCGGGACGAAGTAGAACCTTCTTCCCCAGTATTGCGGATGGCCGTAGCAGTGGCAGTTCAGTTTCCCAGAGTAGTAGAAGAGTTTCCTGATGTATTTCCCGAAGAGCTTCCAGACATGCCCCCAGAGAGAGAGATAGAGTTCACCATCGACTTGATTCCAGGGATGGCACCAGTATCAGAGAGAGTCTACAGGATGGCACCTTCAGAATTGGAAATCTTGTACAAGATGATTGAAGAACTCAGAACCAAGAGATTCATTCGTGCTAGTGGATCGCCTTGGGGAGCCCCGATACTTCTTGTGAAGAAGGATGGTACGTCAAGATTATGTGTTGATTATCGTACCTTGAACTCTGTAATAATCAAGAATAGGTATCCTCTACCAAGGATAGATGACTTATTTGATCAGCTCAAGGAAGCGACTATATTTTCGAAGATTGACTTGCGGTCAGGGTACCATCAGATCAGAGTCAGAGAGTAAGATATCCCGAAGACAGCATTCAGATCAAGGTATAGGCATTGGAAGTTCCTTGTTATGCCATTTGGAGCGACCAATGCGCCAGCTGTATTCATGGACTTCATGAATCGTATCTTTATTCCTTATTTAGATCAATTCGTGATAGTGTTCATAGACGATATCTTAGTCTATAGCAAGAGTGAGGCAGAGCATGAGCAGCATCTTCGTGTAGTTCTTCAGATACTCAGGGAACACCAGTTGTACACGAAGTTCAGTAAGTACGAGTTTTGGCTGGATCGTATCTCGTACTTAGGTCACATCATCACCAGAGGTGGAGTAGGACCCCCAGAAGATAGTGGCAATAAAGACATGGCCAGTACCAAGCACCGTCGTAGAAGTTCGAAGTTTCCTTGGATTGGCCAGCTGTTATCGACGGTTTGTGTCAGACTTTGCTCGGATTTCAGCACTATTGACGCAGTTGACCCGCAAGGATGTGCAATTTTCTTGGACATCAGAGTGTCAGAGTTCATTCGAGAAGTTGAAGAGAAGATTGATGATGGCTCCCATTCTCACACTTCCAGATGGGACTGGAGGATTTTTAGTTTATTGTGATGCTTCTGGTAGAGGATTGGGATGTGTCTTCATGCAACATGGTAAGGTAGTAGCTTATGCGCCACGTCAGCTTCGTGACCATGAGAGGAATTACCCAACCCATGACTTAGAATTAGCAGCGGTGGTTTTCGCACTTAAGTTGTGGAGGCATTATTTGTATGGAGATCGGGTGGAGATTTTCACCGACCACAAGTGTCTTAAGTGTGTGTTTACCCAGAAGGATCTCAACATGCGTCAGAGGAGATAGCTAGAGCTACTTGTGGATTATGATATCAACTTACAGTATTATTCTGGAAAGGCCAACGTAGTTGCAGATGCGTTGAGCAGAAGAGCAGGAGCTTATTTTCTAATAGCCCAGCCAGAATTATTAGTCGATCTTCAGAAGATGGGTATTGAAGTTGTTCTTCCTACCAATATGGCATTGATAGCCAGCACGCAAGTTCAGTCCAGCATAGTTAAGAGGATCAAGACGGCACAATCAATAGATTCTAAGCTTCAGCGGCTCAGAGCAGAGTGTGAACCAGGAAGAAGACCATAGTTATGTATTCACGAAGATGGTACTCTCCGACATGGAAGGCGTCTTTGTGTACCCAGTGGTGATATCAGACAGGAGATCATGGCAGAGGCTCACAGTTCTCAGTACTCAATTGATCCCGGTGGCAGGAAGATGTATCGTGATATCCGTCAGCATTTCTGGTGGAATGGCATGAAGAGGGAGATAACCCGGTTTGTCTCTCATTATTTAGTTTGTCAACAAGTTAAAGCTGAACATCAGAGACCAGCTGGACTTCTTCAACCTTTGCCGATCCCAGAATGGAAATAGGAACACATTACCATGGATTTTGTAACTGGGTTACCTAAATCCCCAGCTGGAAGAGATGCTATCTGGATTATAGGTGACAAACTCACCAAGGTAGCTCATTTTATCCCTTTCAGAATTGGTCAGTCGACGGATCAGCTTGCAGAGATGTACCTCAGGCAGATTATCAAATTGCATGGAGTGCCAGTTAGTATCATATCAGACAGAGATTTAAGATTCATATCGCACTTCTGGCGGAGTCTTCAAGAGAGTTTGGGGACTTGTCTCAAGTTCAGTTCACCATATCATCCACAGACAGATGGTCAGTCAGAATGTACGATTCAGACTCTCGAAGATATATTACAATCTTGTACGCTGGACTTCGATGGTTCGTGGGAAGATCACCTGCATCTCGTGGAGTTCTCCTATAACAATAGTTTCCAGGCCAGTATCCAGATGGCACCCTTTGAAGCACTATATGGCAGAAAGTACAGATCTCCATTAGCATAGGATGATGTAGGCGAGAGGCAGATGCTTGGTCCCGAAATAATTTCACAGACTATTGAGGTGGTCAGGCGAGTTAGAGATCATCTTCGAATTACGCAAGATCGTCATTGGGCCGATTCTCAGCGGCGTCCCCTTGAGTTTTCTGTCGACGACCACGTATTCCTTAGGATCTCGCCTACCCGTGACGTCATTCATTTTGACGTGCAGGAAAAGCTCAGTCCTAGGTATATAGGGCCGTTTGATATTCTAGAGCGAGTAGGTGATGTGTCCTATCGTCTCGCTCTTCCGCCGTCGTTAAGTGAGGAACATGATGTTTTCCATGTATCCCAATTACGACGATACATTCCGGATCTGAGCCATGTCCTTGATCATTCGGAATTGGTTGTTGGTACCAACCTTTCGTATGAGAAAAGGCCCGTATCTATATTGGACCGAAGAGAGAAGGTGCTCAAGAACAAGACTATTAGTTTAGTCCGCGTTGCTTGGGGTCATCACCCTTTGGGCGAGTCAACATAGGAGCATGAGGATGATATCTGATCATGATATCCTGACCTGCATGACTCATGAGGTATAATGTCTTCCTGATGTCTCATGCCTTCGATTCCTTTCTTGCATAATTGATTGTTCGATTGATTGCTTAGTCATATATTGCCTGTGATTAGTATAGCTTGCCTCGATATCACTAGCCTCTTGATTAAATTCCAAGGACGGAATTCTTTTAAGGTGGGTAGAGTTGTCACCCCTATTTTCTGTTTTACGTATTTTCAGTATACATGAACGGAATTCTGACCCATATTGTGGCTTGTCTTAACTAGCTAATCTTGGTTTAGTCTTGCATTGGTTTAATATTGGCATGGCTTGGTTGGATATTGTTTGGCTTGGTTGGGTTGGTTCAACATGTAACCCCTCCCTTTAAAATCCACCAACCCCTCTCTCTCTCATCATTTACTTCTTCGTCTTTATTTATTTCTTCATCTTCTTCCTCTTAACTTCTCCACCTACCAAGAGAGGCTTAAACAAGTGCAACTTACTTTATTGAGGAACTCTATTTTTGTAATTCCATTGTCTTCTTCACAAAATTCTAAGACACTTTAGTACTTAGCATTTTCAATTTCCATGGTTTATCTCTTGTGGATCTAAGTTTGTTGCATTTTTGGATTTCATGGGTTTTGACCTATCAAACTTTATTATTTTCAAGTTTTGATTGTTCCATATTGTAGAGAATTTCATTCTACCCTATTTTGACCTATGGAAGTCCAAATTCGGACTTACATTGAAGGTTTTATGAATCTTGGAAGCTATGGGTTCCATAGCCATCCTTCTCAGATTTTCAGAGATGGATGGCACCTCATCGAACTTGCCGCATAGATGGCACCCCATCGACCCTGCCGCATAGATGGCACCCCATCGACCTTGCCGCATAGATGGCACCCCATCGACCTTGTCACATAGATGGCGCCCCATCGACCTTGCCGCATGGATGGCACCCCATCGACCTTGCCGCATGGATGGCACCCCATCGACCTTGCCGCATAGATGGCACCCCATCGACCCTGTCGCGTAGATGGTGCCCCATCGACCCTGCCGCATGGATGGCAACTCATCGACCCTGCCGCATGGATGGCACCCCATCGACCCTGCCGCATAGATGGGTAACCATCTACTGCCGCATGAGACCCCATCAACCCTTGGCCGCATAGTACCTATTTTGGCTGTTTTCTTGTCCTATTTGGCTGATTTGTGGTCAGAATCTCTTCCAACTTCCAACATAGAAGTTGTAGATCTTTTTTTTGGCTTCAAGAATATGTTACTAACTATTTTATGCAAGTTTCTCTCATTCATGATAGTGGCCTATTAAGGCGCACTCTTAACAAGTAACAAGGAGCATGACACGATAGTGGCCTGTTAAGGCGCACTATTAACAAGTACCTTGACATGACAACTCTTAAATAGTGACCCGTCTTGGTGCACTCTTGACAAGCAACCTTGACATGATAAGTAATCTTGATAGTGGCCCGTCGTGGCGCACTCTTGACAAGTAATCATGATAAGTAAGTCTAACCTGTAATCTTGAATGCTGTTGCGATAGCTATCTTGACATGCTAAGTAAATCCTTATTATGACACCGTGGGTGATTGTATTGAATGTGCTTGTATAAGCTACCAGTCTTGTTTTGCATCATGTCTAAGACTTGTATCCCTGGTTACTACGGTCAGGGATTCATACTGAATCGGACTAGGATAATGACTAGAATGATCAAGTAGTTCATATAGTGAGGTATTCTGGCTACAAGCAATCCCGTTATCTGGGCGCCTTATCTGAGGGACTTGTAGCCTGTCGATGAGTAGGGCACATTTTCAGCTCACTGTCATGTGGGGTACTTCATGAAACGATTACTATGCACACTGTCATGTGTTGCACTCAAGTCACCTAACAAGTCATGATAACTCTTAGCATGAACCTTGCATCTGGATAACCTGGATAGTCTGCAGGGCTTGTGGCCGTAGGGATACCTCATTGCATCTTGCTAGTAACTAGGCTTGTGATAACCCTAGTTAGTTTAAGTATCAAGCTATACTCTTTGCTTAGCCGTGAATGTTGGATGGAGTCCCATCTTGTCTAGTCTTGCCTAGATCCAGTACATGGCTATCTCAGGACATGCTTGTATATGCTTTACCTTATCGATAATTGGTTAGAGACTAAGTTCTGTTCAGATGAAGGGTTACAACCCCGGTCCTTGTTCGGTTTACGGGTTGTAACTTGGTTACCGGAATAGTCCTTTAGTTGTCTTATCATTTATTACCCTGTTTTTCTCTAACTCATATCTTTTGTTATTTCATTTATGTGCTTATGTGCTAATATGCTGGTTTTAGTTCTTAAGTGAAGCATCTTTTGTGGCACTTGCTCTTTCTGGGATTTGACCCAGCTGGTTTTGTATGACCAGATTTTGGAGCATCTCCCGAGGATCTTCCAGCCTTCCTGCCAGATGGTGACCACTAGAAGAAAACCTGACAACGAGTGGGTTTTATTTTGCTCTCCTACTCTATTGTAAAATTATTTTTTTGAGGCGTTTAGCCGCCGAGAAAGTGTTAGCTCGTGTTGAATTTACATTCCTGTCTGCCTAGGGGCTGTAACATAATTGACAAATCCTAGGGTTGATCATGTATGACTTAAACTCTGGCTAGTCTTCACATTTTGTATGACTAGCTTCATGATCATCTGAATATGTATTGTTTGGGATGCCTTACTTTGTATGTCTGATGATCTACCATCTTGTTACATTTACTTGCTTGCTTGAGATTGAGACACTAGGCTTGTTCTTGACCCTAAGAGACTAATGGCTTGTAGTAAACCCTCGTGCATCTAGACAGCCGTGACTGTATTGCGAGGTGGGATTCACTTCAATGTACATAGCTGGCTTTGTCTGTCCCCCGCTCTCCATTATTCTGGTTCTGGAGCGTGACTCAAACACTAACATATCCCACTCTATGAATCCTCCCCCTCTACCAAAACACTCACTACACCAACATATAACATCTACCTCCTCCACTACACACTCCAAACACAAGCACATATATATAGATCCACACCCTCACTCTCACAATACAACATATATAATATACATATATGTATACATAAAACAGTCCACTATATGAATATACATATAAATAACATGTAGAGACTTAAAACATGACTTGTAGGCTAATGTAGCAAGATTCTAACATTAGCATGTAAATGAAAACCAATCTAACCATCCTAACCATGGTTAATCCACTCTCTAACACATGCAAAACTAAAATTAAAACACAAATTAGCCTAATGAGCATATTATCAAACACATGGGGTACCTCATATTGAAAACTCTCCATGGGGACACCAAAATTATCCCAACTCCCTAAAGAGGACACAAGAGAGCCTCAAAATCAAATCTAATTGTGGTTCATGCATGGGGGTGGATCCTATGGATTCAACTGTAACTAAAATGCAAGGGAAATTGAAATAGAGAGATGGTTATACCTATTGGGAGTGGGATCCCAATGATATACTCAAAGGATACGGTTCCGACACGAAGACTCCTCCAAATTGGACACCCTTCCTTGCTCCCAATCCTTGCTAGCACCTCCTCCTTGGTTGAATGAGAAGAAATGATAGAAGATTGGAATAAGAATGGAGGGATTTGGAGATCAAAATCAAGAGGGAAGCCCTCAAGTTTGGGGAAGAACAAATTTGGAAAAAAAAGAGGCAAGTGTGAAATAAAATTAGAGGACACCTATCCCCCTTGATGTGGCCAGCCAAGGGAGCCCTAATTGGGTTTTATGAAATGTCTAAAAATGCCCCCCTTTGGTCTCCTTTGGGTCAATTTAAGTCATGTGAAGGTTTGGGGTCAAAAAGGTCAAGTTTAAGTCTCTAATTTAACCATTCTAATCAAGTGGGATTAGTCTAATTATACTAACTTAATTAGTAGGATTTGTGGGCCATGTCTAACTAATCTTGGGGTCCCGATTAGACTCTAAACTACTCGGGTCACTAACACAAGTTAGAACGAGACGAAACTCAAACCCGACTAAACAAATCCCTTAAAATCAATATTAATAAATAAAAATTCCCAAAATGTTAAAATATGGAAAATGACAAATTTACCCTTAATTTTGAAAACTGGGAGTGACAGGTCTACTAGCAGTTAAATATAGTAAAATACCAATCATACCTCTATACTTACGTACGTCAGTTGGTGTACCACTTTCATCTATATCAAGCTTTGTAGACGTTATCCATGTCAAATTTTTTTAGCAAGTCTTTAGTATATTTTGCTTGATTAATGAATATCCCTTGTGAACTCTGCTTGATTTGTAGTCTAAGAAAGAATGTTAGTTCTTCCATCATGCTCATTTCGAATTCACTCTGCATACACTTAGCAAACTCGTTACATAGCATCTCATTAGTTGATCCAAAAATTATATCATCTACATATATCTGCACTAATAAAATATTTTTATCCAAAGATTTTATAAAAAGAATAGAATCAACATTCCCTTTTAAAAACCCGTGTTCAAGCAAGAAGGAACAAAGGCGTTCATACCTTGAATACGTGATCATGATTTTTGAAATCTTCGAAACCAGGGGGTTGTTTTACAAAAACTTCTTCTTTTAGAAAACCACTGAGAAAATCACTTTTGACATCCATTTGAAAGAGTTTGAAACCATAAAATCTTGTAAAGGCACAAAGTATTCGAATGGACTCAAGCCTAGCAACTGGAGAATACGTCTCATCATAGTCAATGCCTTCTTCTTGATTATCACCTTGAGCTACTAGACGTGCTTTGTTGTGTGTGACTAAACCATTTTCATCTAATTTATTTTGGAACACCCACTTGGTACTAATGATCGGATGATGAATAGGTCTGGGAACGAGTTCCCAAACTTGATTTCGTTCAAATTGGTTCAGTTCATCTTGCATTGCAGAAATCCAAAATTCATCACTAAAATCTTCTAAAACATTTTTGGGTTCTATTTTGGAAATAAATGCAACATTAGCTACTATATCTCTTGTGCTTGAGCGAGTACTTACACCACTTGATACATCATCTATTACCAGTTCTTTCGGATGGTCTGGCGTAAACCGCTATTGTTTCGGCAGACTTTCCAGATAGGATGAGGATGGTGTATCTTCTGGTGTTCTATTGGAGGGAGTTTTCTCTTTTTCATTGTCATTATCGTCATTACGTTGACTATTCAGCTCATCGAATGTGAAATTTATTGACTCTTGAATAACGAGTGACCTCTTGTTGAATACCCTGTATCCTTTACTTTTTGCCGTATACCCCAAGAATGTGCCCTCATCAGCTTTTTCATCGAATTTTCCCAAGTTGTCTTTTGTATTCCAAATAAAACATCTACAACCAAAGACTTTGAAATAGCTGATGTTAGGAGTTCTATTAAACAATAATTCATAAGGAGTCTTTTTAGAGATGGGACTAATAAGAACTCTATTCAGAACATGGCATGCTGTATAAACAGCTTCTGTCCAAAAGTACTTTGGAAGATTATGCTGGTAAAGCATAACTCTGGCCATATCACCAAGAGTTCTATTCTTCCTCTCCACAACGCCATTCTGTTGAGGAGTTCTTGGACAAGAGAATTCATGTGATAGCCCATTTGAAACACAAAATGATTTAAACTAATGGTTCTCGAATTCTCCTGCATGATTACTTCGTATCCGAGTAATCATGAATCCTTTATCATTTTGTACCTTTTTACAAAAAGATACAAATTCAGAGAATGCCTAATTCTTATTTACAAGAAAGTAAACCCAAGTATATCGTGAATAGTCATCATCTATCACGTAAGCATATAGCTTACCGCCAAGACTGACGACTCTACTTGATCCAAATAAGTCTATATAAAGTAATTGAAAGAGGTCTAGAGGTACTTACAGCGTTTATTGATTTGAAAGATGATCTAGATGCCTTGTTCTTTTCACATTCGGCACAGACTATATCTTTCTTGAAAGTTATTTCAGGTAAGCCTCTTACCATTTTCTTGGTCTTGCAATAGTGTCCATGTTCGCATGTCCAAGACGCATGTGCCATACCCAGATTTCGTCTTGAGTTGTGAACAAAAACTTCCCTGCACTGTTAGTTTTCTCTGACAAATATAGTACATATATGTTGTCCTCTCTTATTCCCTCAAAGGAAGTTATTCCAGAAGATTTATCATATACATAACATTTATTTTTAATAAAATCAATTCCATAACCACGATCAGTCAGTTGACTAATGCTTAGCAGGTTATGTTTTAATTCTGTTACTTATAAGCATACATCTTTGATAATAGGTGAGGGAGAAGTACCTATGTTGCCAATTCCAATGACATATCCATTTAAGGTTGTTCCCAAAGGAGAAATACCTTCTTTCTTTATCGATAGAGTTGCAAGCAATGTGTTATCACCTATCATGTCCCTGGAGGAAAAACTATCGAGAATCCACTTGCTTCTAGTGGGGGGAGGAAGGTCCACCTACAATACAAGTTGAAGACGTAACCTTTTGTATCCACTTTCTTGAGGGTCCTGATATGTTAGTTTTTGGAACCCATACATATACATTAAGATCTACTAGCTTTCAAATCTTACATTGGTACGATACATGTCCTCTTTTACCACAATAGTGACATGTAGCAGAAGTGTTAGTGCTTGGTGTGGTTCGAAAATCATGTATATGTGTTTGTGAAGATGTGTGTACTTTCTTAATTTGTGGAAAGGTATACATATATGCATGGCTTCTGACAGTTCTAGCTGTGTTGGTCGTGTTGTGTTTGTGTTTGTGTTTGGCCTTGTGACTTTTGTTCACCTGAGCTATAGGTTTAACAACCTGTTTGCCCAGTTTAATCTCTAAATTTTTAGAGACGTCACATGCTTCATTGTATTTGGCCGTGAGTGCATCTATTCTCTTAGCAGCAATGTTATACTTCTTTTTCTCTAGTTCATAGAGATCATTAAGTTTTACATTTTTTTGATTAGCTTTCTCCAGCTTTTCAAGAGTTTCATATAAGCTTAACTTTAAAGAGGTAATCTCACTTGTGTCACTAGAAGAATCTCTAATATCTTCCACCATTCTAGATTTCTTTGAAAACTTAGATTGTACAAAATTTAGCTCTTTCTTAGCACTTTTGTACATATCTATTATTTTTCTCTGATCTTCTAGAAGATCAGTAAAAGCATCAGATAGTTCATCAAAAGTAAATTCTTCATAGAGAGGGTTTGATATTACCTTAGCATTTGTATCCATAAATCATAGGTTTCTGTGTTGCGAGGTTTCTCTTATTCTTCAGAGTCACTAGCTTCGCTTTCACACCAGATGCTAGTGTTAGCATAGTTTCTAGTTGAAGACCTTCTCTTGCTTGCATGATCATGCCTGCTTCCCTTCCTTATGATAGGACAGTCCTTCTTGATATAACCTGTTCTTTTACATCTGAAGCAGATAGGTTCTTCATCGTCTCTGGAATCTTTCTTCTTCTTGTTTGACTTCTCATATTTGAGGAATCTTCTGAAATTTCTTGTCATGAGGGCCATATGCTCGTTGTTTGAGCTGTATGTCTCACTTTCATCATCGGAGGCTATCTTGTGATTAGCTTTAAATGTTACCGCTTTCTCTTTTGGAGCAGATCCTTCAAAATATTTAAGGTCAAGCTCATGCGTCATTAGCTTTCCCATAAGGGTGTCAAGGGTCATTGTCGTGAGATCATTTTCTTCAATAATGGTCGTCGCTTTAGGATTCCAGTTCTTGGTTAGCCCGCGAAGCACCTTCCGAATCTTTTCATGATTGTTGTATTCTTTTCCAAGGAAAGAGAGGATTAATAATGTCTAGAAATCGAGTAAACATATTTGTGATAGTCTCATTGGGCTTCATTTTGAAGGCCTCATACTCTTGTGTTAATCGTGAGATTTTGGACTCCTTCACTTGTGAAGTACCTTCATGAGTAACCTCAAGAAGTTTCCAAACCTCGTGAGATATGACACATATTGAAACTCTATTGAACTCAGTTCTATCTACAGCACAAAATAAAGCATTGATGGCTTTTGCATCAAGACTGGCTTATTTTATTTCATTGTCGGTATATCTATCGAATGATTTTTCAACTAGAACACCCTCCACCGTAATAGGTAGTGGTTTCTTATAACCATTCATGACAATCGACCATAAGTCAAAATTAAGAGACTTGAGGTAAAAGCTCATACGTGTCTTCCAGTACGTGTAGTTTGTGCCATCAAAAAGGGGTGGCCTATTTGTTGATTGGCCTTCACCATTGCTTGGATATAGGGATGCCATATATCAGGAGTTTTAATCTGACTAGAGATAAACTATGCTCTATTACCAATTATAGGATCGATGGCACCTCTAGAGGGGGGTTAATAGAGTGCAGCAAAAAATAATTACCAATTTAAAATCTAAGCAGGTGAAGCATATATATAATCAAACTTAAATGCAATAAAGTAAAGCAATAAGTAGTGGAGGCAAGAAAGTAATACACAGATACAACATGTTTATACTAGTTTTCCTCTGAGAGGACTAGTCCAGTTCGCGAGAACTCTTGCTTGCTATAATCTACTATTTTGAATAGAGATTACACCGCGTGCTTTACTCCGAAGAACACGCCAACTTCAACACCATCGTATCTTTTATCGAAGCCCACGATCAAACTTCAACAATACCTTTCTGAGAAAAGATTTTATGCGCCAAGCATGTACAACTCGAATAATCATAATCGGAAACCACCGGCACTAGAAGGATGGGAGTTGTCTTGGAGATTTGAAGATTGAAGCTTTGTAAATAGAATGGAAAGCTTTGTAATAGATAGAGAAGATGAAGATTTAATGAGTGAATAGAAATAAGAATTTTTTCTCTTTTTATAGGATTTTACAGAACAAAGTTCGGGCAGAACTCAGTAGCCTAACGTTCATAATTTTGAACATTGGTGATCCAAAAGAATAGAAAAAGCTGCTGACCAGGAGTAATCACAGAAGACCGAGTTCGGTTCGAGTTTGGACAGAAGTCTAACCGAGTTCTTTTGCCAGGGTTTCTTGTCAACTTAATTTGGTTTAGCATTTAGATGTTGGTTTGGTTTGGGTCCAGAATTGGATCAAAGATTGGGTTTTGAATTGAACTTCTAAATGCCAGTGATCCCGACGCACAACTTTTCTAGACTCAATAAAAGAAAAATATAGAATAAATATGAAAAAAAATCAGTGGAGATGAAATCTGCAAAAATTCTTTTTCTTTTTATATCAAGTTCGGAATTTTAAGTCAATTATCGAAATCGGTTAGACCATGGCTAAATGGGCCAACAATAATAAGTACAAGAAAGAATAACACATAGGAGAACTCTATAGATGGTGACATGTCATAATAATATATTATTAATAATGGCTATAGGTATATGTGATAATAACTGCAGCCAGGTGAGGCACTAACAGCCCTATAACAGGTTCTCTACCGCAGCCCGTTGAGGCACTAACAATAGAGGTATAGCCACGGCTAATAAAACACTTTCGCCTAAGGTACTAGGAAGTCAAGTCTATCATGTCTAGTCATGTCCAAGTCAAGTACAGGTCAAGGAATATCAGGTAATCATGGCACATAACAACACAACAGTATCAGGATCTATACAAGGAAACAGTAATTACTAGAATAAATAAAATAGCTCACGTGCACGTGTAACGAGAAAACATCAGTGATGACTAGAAAGTAGCTATAACATGAGTCAGAGAAAGTATATGACCAAGCAGATAGAAAAGTAACAACATTGTAAGAAATGCATGTAAATACTGTAAAGTTCGGCAAGGTGTACTTGCCTGGTGAGGAATCGACCACGTCCAAATAAGCACACGTCAAATCAAAGAGCCACGAAAGCTGAACTTTCGTTAAGTGTCTTCGGATGCTGAAACAGACATCACCAACGGGTTTGGCATAAGAAAAATATCTAAGTTTGACTATGCATAAGTCCAATTCTGGACATAGGGACAAAAATGTAATTTTGGACCAAAATAGTGTCCGTCGTTAGACCCGCTTTACACCGAAAAAGTGCCAGAACCTATGGTTTCTAAAGTCGATAAATTATATACCTACAAGTCCAGTTTTTTGATATGAACTCAAATGTATGTCCAATTTTGGATTCTACTGAGCCGTGCATAAAATCGCCCATTGAGTCGGATCGTGGGCCCGCCAAAATAGTGTTCCAGTCGACCTTCTCAGAATTGGACCAAACTTGGCTCTCAGGACCAGAAAAATGATACGAGTCCAGTGGTGCAAGTATTGTCGCGACATAACGAACATGCACAAAGTAATTAGGGTTTTTGCAAAGAGGCTAACACGGTGATTTTTGACGGATATGTCTCAAATTTGTCGTGCACACGCAACCAATTCGAGTTCCTTCAAATCCCACACATTCGCAACATCCGTATACGTCTTTCGATGCTCACGGGTTACGACCAAGCCGACCGGATTGTCGGAACGGACTCCGTATCGGGGTTTTAAAAACAAATTTTTCTCCAACTTTAATATAATTTAAAATAGAACATAATAAATAAATAAATAAACTGATTATTGGGTTTTAATTATGGTTATGTTGTCTTTAGGTCTCTTCAAGTGGATTTTGAAGATTGTCGATATCATGTCCAAAACCTGCCTTCCAAAATTGGTGGTTGAGACAATTTTCGTCCTGTTTTTGAACTATTTTTCATCGATCTTTGATTCAATTTTCTGGGTAATCTAGAATGATTTAGGAAATTCTAATTTAAGGGACTAGAAGAGGTTAGGGTTGTGTACGTACCAGAGAAAACAGTTCAAAATTTGATCGAAGATCGAAGGAGAAATCATGCCACAAAGTTGGCGTCGTACATGTTGTTGCTGCAGCTGCTGTTGTTCGCGTGTTTGTTCGTGCGTTTGTCAGCGGCTCTCACTGTGGCACGTGGTCATCGCCGGCTGCTCAGGTGTTCGCGCAAGCCCCAGGGTAATCGGGGTTAGGGAGGCGGCGTGGTTAGGATTTCTTTTTAAGAGAGAAATTTCTCCCTGTCTCGGTTTCTATATAGCTGCTGCTATGTGGGTCGGGTGTTTTTGTGGGTCATCATCTCACAAGATTTTCAGTTGAAATCTTGTGAGATTTTCACTGGTTTTGGTTTTTTTCTTCTTCTTTATTTCTATGTATGTATATGTTTAGTTATAAATAAATCTTTCTCTATATGTATATCTATACATATATAATCTATAATTTCTAATATATAAAAAATCTATGAAATCTTTCAAAATATATTATCGATATCTACCCAATTAACACACACACATATATATATATATATATATATATATATATATATATATATATATATATATATATATATTCTCATTCATATTTGTATATAACACATAATCAATTATTTATATTATATATACTAATTCGAATTCTAATAAAATATCCAAACTCTAAAATTAATCTAGAAGTAAAAAAAATATATAATATTTATAAATAGTATAATTTAAAATAATTTAACAATATTCATCCATATATAAAATTTTATTTTAATAGCAAGAACATATTTATTATATATACTCGATCATTTATAAAATTGTGCACTAAATCACTAAAATAAAATACCAATAGAACATACATCTATATGGACGTCCTTAGATGCACTACCCATCTACATGGGTTTGGGTTTGGTTCGGGTCAGGTCCGGGCCAATTCGGTCTAGCTGGGTCTCCTAAAAAGTCATAATCTTAATTAATTAACTAATTAAACTATTTATAGGGTTCAAGGCACAACTTTGTATGATTTTCCTAGTAGGGACATTAATATGGCCAGGCCTTCCCTATTATGGCTAATACACTAGTCAAAGCACACAACTATAGTAACCATGCCAAAATTTCTAGTCGATATGCATCTCAAACTTAACCATGACTAAGGCAATATATATATATTTAGTATTAGGCTATTACAAATATAATCATATATATACAAAATTGTATTTAAACCTATTTCGTTGTATAACATATGAAAGATAAATTCATAATAATTTTACTAAGTCATGGCAACCTAACATGGCTCTACTAAGTGGAGTTGGCTAGGTTAGGGTCCAAATATATTTTCTATTCAAAACAAATCCGAGAAGTCAACCGATAAGCCTCTTGTGCCATTCACAAATAAATAGCACATGGAACTCGATTGAGTGGCACACCCTTGGCATGTGCGTTGTAGGCTCAAAATGGGTCAACAATATATATTGGATCAACTGGTTTTGATTGATGTCGAGTTCCGAACTTACATTGGAAGTTAAGTCTAGAATTACAGTAAATAATCAAATAGCCTATATTGACCCAAAGTTGTGTGAATGTCAAAAGAATATTAGGGGACAAGTTTGTATGGGATATGATATATCAAATAGAAGGTGGACTTGTCTACATAAGGACGTTTTGAAGGATTGGTATTTCTTGTGCTCCAAAAATCAAAGCTACAAAAAATTGCGTCTATAGTCATAATTAAGAAAAAATATAATCTAATAATTAGAAATCATATAAAATAAATAAATAAATAAATAAAATTTCCAAAAAATTAGGGTCCTTACAATCTACCCACCTTAAAAGAATTTCATCTTCGAAATTAAAATAAGGCTCACCAACGAAGAACCGTGCTAGCGTAACTAGGAATAGTTCATGGGATACGCTAGGTCACTACGGTGTCTCCTAATAACTCTAGTAATAGTCAATCCTAAACAATTTGGTTTTGTAGGATCTCTACGTAAAACTATAGATGGTTATCTCTAGTCGATCTTCTTGGTACTGGCGGTCTTCCAATAGTCATGTTGAAGGCTTGTCCTCATAACCATATTATTATCATAATTATATAAGTCTCCTTTTACATGACCAAGCAAAGTGATACCTGCCATTCTGTCTAATTCCAACTATACAACTGATAGGACATAATAGTAAATGGGTTGGGTTAGGCTATGTTTAGGTTCTTGTAGAGGGTCAATATTTGTAATAAAAATACCACTCTACTCTTGATCGAGTGACTACCATAAGGGCGTAACCTAGTATGACCATATATTTATTTATATACTGAGAATGTCTATCCACCTTTGGTCACACTAGCCCATCAAACACATGATGCCCTAAAATTTTAAAATCCTTGCACGCTAGTGGCAAAAATCTATACAACTAGATATCTATGGCATATAGCATCTCTAATCCCCTCCTATCTATCAAGCAACCAAAATTCAATATGCAAACTAACTTACACTATAACTTAAGAATTTATGTTAAATTCTAGATAGCACGATCATTCGTCACTCCGAAATAGAAAGGGACGAAAAGCAATAATATGAGAAAGCAAATGAAGAATAGTTGAGGGCAAATACGAATTTCAAGGACGATAGAGAAATTTATACAAGAATTATCAAGGCAGTTGTGGATTGAGATTCCTAAGGGTTTAATTATATTCGTAGGCCCGTTCGGTACAGTAACGTAACCGAAACAGCTAACTCGACCTGCATGGACCACCAAAAAAACATGTAACATCCCAGTCCCAAAATACATAGGACTATGAGAGCGTATACATGCCAACTACGTATCGAGAGGACTCCAGCCCAGCTCGAATCTGTATAAGCTGTTTGGTTGTTCTAAATCAACTATATCTCAATCCACTAAATAATGATAAAAATAATGAATCAAGTGCACTATGATTGATCAAACCATAATACACTGATTCTAGAATAGATAAATGTATTAGAGTGGATTCCAATAACACATTTATCATTAATAAGCTAGAAAAAAATGAAGCTTGTAAAAGACTATGCTATAATAACAGCGAGAATCAAATATTGGACAAAATAAAATAAGGAAGATAATGATTGTAACACCAACTATATACCTGAAGTCTTGGCGAATCAAACATCATCCGTTAATGCACAAAACCTTGATAACTTCATCTAATACCTGGAGAGATCACCAGTTCCTTAGGGAACTAGTAAGACACATAATATACATGCCTATTGTACAGTAAATAACATGCAAAGAAAGATTAAAATAACAAGTAAAAGAAAGAATAACACATAGGAGAACCCTATAGAGGGTAACATGTCATAAGAATATAATATTAATCATGGCTATAGGTATATGTGATTATAACTGTAGTCCGGTGAGGCACTAACAGCCCTATAACAGGTTCTCTATCGCAGCCTGGTGAGGCACTAACAATAGAGGTATAGCCACGACTATTAAAACACTCTCGTCTAAGGTACTAGAAAGTCAAGTCTATCATTTCTAGTCATGTCCAAGTCAAGTACAGGTCAAGGCATATCAGGTAATCATGGCATATGACATCACAACAGTATCAGGATCTTTACAAGAAAACAATGATAACTAGAATAAATAAAATAGCTCATGTGCACGTGTAACGAGAAAACATCAGTGATGACTAGAAAGTAGCAATAACATGAGTCAAAGAAAGTATATGACCAAGCAGATAGAAAAGTAACAGCAATATAAGAAATGTATGTAAATACTGTAAAGTTCGGCAAGGTGTACTTGCCTGGTCAGGAATCGACCACTTCCAAATAAGCACTCTTGAAATCATTGAGCCACGAAACTTGAACTTCCACAACTGTCCCCGGATTTTGAAACAGACATCACCAACGGGTTTGGCAAAAGAAAAATATCTACGTTTGACAACCCATAAGTCCAATTCTGGATACAGGAACAAAACTGTAATTTTGGTCTAAAACAGTGTCCATCGTTGGACCCGCTTTGTACCAAAAAATGTGCCAGAACCTATGGTTTCTAAAGTCGACAAATTATATACCTATAAGTCCAGTTTTTTGATACAAACTCAACGGTATGTCCAATTTTTCGATAAGACGTGCACAAAATAGCGTTTCGATTGACCTTCTCAGAATCGGACCAAACTTGTCTCACAGGACCAGAAAAATGATACGAGTCTAGTGGCACAAGTTTCGTCACAACATAACGAACATGCACAAAGTAATTAGGATTTTTGCAAAGAGGTCGATACGGTGATTTTTGATGGATACGCCTAAAACGTAAAATAGCATAATCTAAAATAATTTAACAATATTCATCCACATATAAAATTTTATTTTAATAGCATGAACATATTTATTATATATACATAATCATTTATAAAATTGCGCAAGAATCACTAAAATAAAATACCAATACAACATATATCAACATGAACGTCCTTAGAGGCACTTTCCGTCTACATGTGTTTGGTTCGGATCAGGTCTGTGCCAATTCAGTCTAACCGGTTCTCCTAAAAAGTCATAATCTTAATTAATTAACTAATTAAACTATTTATAGGGGTCAAGGCGCAACTTTGTACGGTTTTCCTAGTAGGCAAATTGCTATGGCCAGGCCTTCCCTAGCATGGCTAATACACTAGTCAAAGCACACAACTACACTAATCGTGCCAAAATTCCTAGTCGATATGCATCTCAAACTTAACCATAAATAAGGCAAAATATATATTTAGTATTAGGCTATTACAAATATAATCATATATATATATATATATATATATATATATATATATATATACAAAATTATATTTAAGCCTATTTTGCTGTATAACATACCAAAAATAAATTCATAATAATTCTACTAAGTAATGGCAACCTAACATGGCTCTACCAAGTGGAGTTGGCTAGGTTAGGGTCCAAATATATTTTCTAGTCAAAATGAATCCAAGAAGTCAACCGATAAGCCTCTTGTGACATTCACAAATAAATAGCATATAGGAACTCGATTGAGTGGCACACCCTTGGCATGTGCGTCGTAGGCTCAAAATGGGTCAAAAAATATATATTGGGTCAACTGGTTTTGATCGATGTCGAGTTTTGAACTTACGTTGGAAGTTAGGTCTAGAATTACGGTAAATAATCAAATAGCATATATTGACCCAAAGTTGTGTCAAAAGAATATTAGGGTACAAGTTTGGATGGGACATGAGATATCAAATTGAAGGTGGACTTGTCTATTTCAAAACTCATGAAGGACGTTTTAAAGGATTGGTATTTCTTGTGCTCCAAAAATCAAAGCTACAAAAAAGTATGTCTATAGTCATAATTAAGAAAAAAAATCTAATCATTAGAAATCATATAAAATAAAAAAATTCCAAAATATTAGGCTCCTTACAATCTACCCACCTTAAAAGAATTTTGTCCTCGAAATTAAAATAAGGCTCACTAACGAAGAACCGTGCTAGTGTAACTAGGAATAGTTCATAGGATACTCTAGGTCACTACGGTGTCTCCTAATAAATCAAGTAGTAGTCAATCCTAAACAATTTGGTTTTACAGGATCTCTACGTAAAACTATAGATGGTTATCTTTAGTCGCTCTTCTTGGTACTGACGGTCTTACAATGGTCATGTTGAAGGCTTGTCCTCTTATTATCACAATTATATAAGTTTTCTTTTACATGACCAAGCTAAGTGATAACTACCATTCTGTCTAATCCCAACTATATAACAGATAGGACATAATAGAAAATGAGATGGGTTAGGCTATGTTTAGGTTCTTGTAGAAGGTCAATCTTTGTACTGAAACTACCACTCTACTTGTCACGACCCGCACTCACTTTTCGGAATATGAGTGCGTATCCAAGCCAGCCTACGCCGCAGTGTCAGCGGTAGTACGCTATCTAGCCATAATGCTTAAAGTCACATAAATAATAACTTTATTGCTCATTCAGAAACTAACCAATTTATAATTTTAAAGATTTACAACTGAAGGAATTACAATGTCTCATAAATATAAAATAATATAACTAATCTATCTACCTAATCTTCTAGGTTGATCTCAGCTTATACACCCGTATCTCTCCAAGGATCCGATGCTAAGCATAGTTGTGACTAATCTAAAAAATGTTGGTTTCTAGTCAAGAATAGAACAAGCACACATATGAACAGGCAACTCTATAACAAAATATAGCAATTAGAAGGAAACATGGTCACACAGGATGAACAAGTAAAGCAATATCTATCTATGTGTGTTGAAATATCGTGTTCGACATGTAAACGTCAAGGGGGTAAATTCGGCACCCCGCACGTAAAGTGTGCGGTTGCTATTCTCTATGAAAGATACAAAGGATAGAAAGGGATAGTTCACACGTCTACTAAGATATTTTCCAGCCCGACTAGTACTTATGGATTCGAACAAGTCACGAACACGACAATCATGTGGATGGTAAATAAGAAATATAATATGTAGGATCCATGATACTAACCTGTGTAACAAGCATGTCAGCAAAGCAAGAAGAACATATGTATAATATAAAATGGAAAAACTATTAGAAATTGAAAGCAATCAGTATATGTACTGCCTGGGGTCTTTTGCTGTTGAAACCGACAATACCAAACCACTTAATAAGCCACAAAAGTCAAACTCATGCAACAGTCTCCGGATGCTAAAACTGACATTACCAACGTATTTGGTATAAAAGAAATGTCTAAAAATGTCTACCAAAAAGTCCAATTTTGGACACAGGGGCAAAACTATAATTTTGGGTCAAAACGATATCAGCCGTTGGACCCGCTTTGAAACGAAAAGCGTGCCAGAGCCTATCATCTCTAAAGTCATCAAACTATATGTCTACGGGTCGGATTTTATGATATAAATCTAACGTATGTCCAAAGTTGGATTTCGGTGGGCTGTGCACAAATTTGTCCGTTGGATCGGGTCGCAGGACTGACAAAATAGCGTTCCGGTCATCCTTCTCAGAATCGGACCAAACTTGGCATACATGACCAAAAAATGACACTGTCCTGCTAGAGCAAGTTTTGTCTCGAGATGACGAATGTGCACAAAGTTATAGGCTAGTTTGCAAAGAGGTCGATACGGAGTATCTCGACGGATACGTCTCGATTTCGTCGTGCGCACATAGCGAAATTAAGTTTCGTCGAATCCCACACATCGACAACATCCATATGCATCTTTTGATACTCATGTGTTGTGACCACGTCCCTGGTTTGTCGGGTGGCTGGGTGGTGCGCGCGTGTGGGTGGAAGCGTTTAGAGCTAGGGTTTTAGAGTTTTGTCGAACCTCTCTCTCTCTCTCCCTCTCGGTTTCTCTTATACAAACATGGGGGGTCTATGTGATCGGGTTTGGGGGGTTTGGCCAGGCTGGTTTTTCTATTTTTTCTTTTTCTTTTTCTTTACACACACACACACGCACACACACACACACATACACACACACACACACACAGACACACATATATATACACACACACAATATATATATATATATATATATATATATATATATATAAGCAAGATTTAGAGAATAACATAAACAAAATAATTAAATTATATATTTATCAATTATAATGACTAGAATTGTAAAAAAAAATCTTTGGGTGTATATACAAAACACTATGTCTGCCTGTTATGAATATATTTATACACAAGTATATATAGCCCAAAAATACAAAATATTATTCTAAGAGAATGATATCCTATTTCCAAGGTAATTGTAAATTTAAATAGCATATAATGCATATATTATACTTAATATACAATTTGTATAAATTACTCACGAGACTATAAAAATGAGGTACCATTATATATATATATACACATCTACATAACTACATGGACGTCGTTGGTAGCGCTACATAACTACCTGGGCATGTATTGGGTTCGGGTCAAGTCCAAGCTAAATTGGTATAATCGGGTCTCCTAAAAGTTATAATATTAATAATTAAATTATTTATAGGGGTTATATCACAACTTAGCCTGGTTTTCCTAGTTGGAACACACATATGGCTTGGCCTTCCCTACTATGGTTAATACGCTAGTCAAAGCACACAACTACATTATTCGTGCCATGATTTCTAGTCATCTTGTACTCCAAATCTTGACCATGACTAAGACCATCTATCATAATAACTATTTAATTAAAATATTTATAAGATTCAAAAAATCCGTATTTAAGTCAAATAAATAATAAAAATAAATTTTTTAAAATTTTTGGAAAGAGGGGATACAAATCTACCTACCTTAGAAATAAATTCGTCCTCAAATTTAAGGACTAGGACGATCAATTCTTTCTAAGTTTTAAATGAATATTGAATCTAATAAATCAAAATCAACCCATAATGATTTAAAAAATATTCTAGATTTTATTAATAATATTTAAAATATATTTGACCAAATCTAAATATAATACAATAATAATTTAAATGAGTAATAAGTTTATAAAATGACTTGTAAAACATGTGTATATAATATGGAACCAATACATATATTTATTAGTCCAAGACTACATGAAACTAATTATAATAAACTAAATAAATTTAATTAATAATTAATATTAGCAAATAATGTAAACAATATTTTATAAATTCTAAATCTAAAATAGTTTGACAAAAATTTTGTTGTCATCAAAATATCTTCTATAGAGGTTAAAAATAAAATCTACTTTCAAACTAGAAATTATTTAAATAAAATAAAATAAAATTTCTAAAATTCGGGAAGTGGGCATACCAATCTACCCACCTTAGAAATTTTCGTCTTCGAAAAATTAGGAATGGCAAGAATATATAAACTTGGATGGTCATGTAAAAGATTGTAAAGTGAATCGTTGGAAGTTTTTCGACAAGGAACACTCGTCATGAGGAAGAAAATACAATTGTTTTAAGATATGAATAGCTTTTTAGAATCACCGTCTTGTCCCTTGAATTCGAATTTTTTTCTCAAGTTAGATGTAGGCACCAATATTGGAAAAAGAACATATACACAGGATTTTGCACGTTACCTTTCTAAGGTAACGGAATCAAGAAAATTCATTATACCATAAAGGCATAACGAAGAGAAGAAAATTATAGATAATCCGAGACGACTAACTAAGATAGTTTAGAAAGTCTCAATACATCCTTCATGATGTAGACAAGAATCTTGAATACTCTATATTCTAAATTCTAAGATAGATCAGGAAATACTACCATAGATGAAATCTACTAGGCTATGACTTATTAAAAAATGGTAGGAAGGGAAGAGGGTGCACAAAGGATGATATAGATGATAATCAGCATATTGGGATTTGGCACAATCCTAGAGCCTAGAACTTAAATAAGGTGTGAGCTAATTTGGTATTTTACTGGGAAACAGATTAGATCTTAAAGAAGGATATGATTTATATATGTTAACTAGTAAAGGTACTAGAATTTGACAAGACTTGAAAGAACAATAGATACGTGACTTAAAATAAAATTGATAAAGATAAGGGCAACCTACTGTTTTCCATAAATAAATTCACTTTATTTATTGTGTTTCTGGGAAAATTACAACTGTAGGAATCCGATCTAGAAGACGATCGCTTTATCCCTTAGACTATGCGAAGAAGAAAAGCTCTCAAAATTTTGACAGTAGATAACTATGTATCTGTACAATGAATAAGAAAAAGAACTCTATTTATAGAGTCAAAAATAACTGAAAGGATAACTGTCTTCACAGCCTTTGCCTAGTTGAAAATCATGCAGGATTTAACATACGCAAGGTTGTGAGCAGTTACTGGACGTGGCCTGTAACTGTTGGACACATGGCAATCATGCATGAGTCGTGTGCAAGTTACAGGACACGCAGGCGAGAGATTAGTGGCATGGCTGCCACGTACTCCAATTTGATGAAATCCATGCAGACTTGTTGAAGACAAATTCCACGCAGACTCGGGGCAGAAAGCTTCAAAATCCACGCAAACTTGGGGTAAGAAGCTTCAGGATCCACGCAAACTTGGGGCAAAAAGCTTCAAAATCTATGCTGACTTGAGGGAAGAAACTTCAGAATCCACGCAAACTTGAGACAGAAAGCTCAAAATATACGCAGACTTTGGGAAAGAACATAATCCACGCTCGATTGAGGCAGGACTGCCAGCTGTCTTGATCCAATGTGCCTTGACTGACACAAAATCTCTGACAGTGATTACTTTTGTCAGTCGTATTAAATGACAAGAAGCTCTTTTGGTACGCCAACTTGACGAAGGTTGAGTCTTGTTGAAGAAGATTTCGAAAATCATGCAATAGTCGGCTGTGATCTCTCGAGTTCTGTGAATACGTGGCATGCGAGGAGACATTCTTCGACTGTCGTACTGTCAGTCATGATGAAATTTCTGACAAATGATGAGCTGTCACCCAGCGTGACTTTTAAATATTGTCTTGATCAACTCAGTGTGACTTTTGGACCTTGTTCTGATCAACTCAGCGTGACTTTCATTTTTGAGGCCTACAAAAACCCCCTTCAAAGTTTTCGAAAAATGATAAGTTATTTCGAAATACTTTGAAAATGAGATGATAAAATGAAATCAGTCACGCTGAGATGACTTCAAAATTTTCGAAAGTTGAAAAAGACTTCGAAGTTCTTTGAAAACATCCAAATGAACTTATTAAATGTCATGATGACTCTTCATTTTTTGAGACTGATTGCATCCAATTTATGGTGGAATATGAACCGCCGGTAAGCTCTGTTATATAAACAGGGAGAGAATTCAGCTTTGATGTTCATCTCACGTCCACATGACACCGAAGGAGAAAGCTGAAGAAGAAGCAAGAAAGTTAGGTTTCTGTGCCCATGGCGACCCTACTTTTGAGGGTAAGGAACCGGAGCCTTTTGTCTTCGAGTTCAAAGATGACCCGATACAACTAGCCAAGAATTTCTTGAGCTATTTTGGCTTGGATGGCTCGTCTTCTTCCAATGGACGCAGCCTCGCGGAGCAGCGTGAAATGTTCAAGGTTCTGTTACACCATATGGGAGTCAAGAGCGTAGAAGAACTGGGCGCTAAGCTCAGTCGCTCTGCAAAATAGAGCGTAACTTTTATGTTTTTGTTTTCTTTTTGAGAATGTTGCACTTTTGTCTTTTGTAAGGCCATCAGTGCCTACTTATCTTTGCATTGAATGTTCAAAATTCTGTGTGGTACAAATCTACGCTGAAAGCTAACTTTACTCCGAATAGTGTGCACCAATGAAGAGCCATAGGTGGCACTCTTTGAATATTTCCAATGCTGTGCTGTCTTCCAAAGCACACGTGACACTCATTCCATAATTTATGAGCGTTATTTGCTCGGATCTTTTCCAAGAATAGGCTTGTACTTTGTCCTTTAAATAGATAGGTGAGTTCCATGCATACTCATCTTCTTATTCTTCTTCTTCTTCTCTGAGAATGTATTTTTTGTGAGATTTCATTCTCAAACAGGAAAGCAATGCTTTCTAATGTTCGATTTCTGTGCACTATATCAGACATTGGTTTGCCAATCCTTAGCACCAAACTCGATAGTAAGTACGCGTACCATTTTTTTACTGTTGAAGATGGGCTTTTGTTTCTGACTGAACAATACACGCCTGTCTCTGTTTGACAAATGCACGCTTAATGATAATGATATTTCTGTTGATTTAATATCTTTTTCCTTGCTATTTTCTGCAGAAGCTCGGCTGAAAATTTTCTTCAGAACTGGCATTGGTGATTTGGATGCTGTGGAGAATATTCCTCTGACACCTACATCAGGGAGCTCATACGCTTTTGACGCGTAAATTAGACAACTCAGAACTCTTCGTGGGATAGAAGGGTCTTCCTCAGATGGTAGGAAGAGCCTTTATACACGAGAGTTGGATAGTGGAGTCAACTCTACCCTGAGAAATTGGGTAGTAGAGTTCCTTTCAGGGCAGAACTAGGAATTGTATCCCAATGTTGGATATATTCCTATCTCCTTTGAAAGGTCGCTCCCAATCCACCAGTTGTATTGGCAGCAACACGTCTTCGTGCTGCCCTACTCTGTGGTTCTCCTCTCGTCTGAGAGAGAAGACCAGAGTTTGATTCCTGCTGATCTGGTCGTGACTGGGACCCAGACAGTCAGGAACTGCCACCAACAACGAACCTGACGGAGAAGGTCCGACGGAGAAGATCCAAAGAAGAAGATAGATCTCTATTAGGTTATTGTTGTGGTGTAGAATGAAAATCCAAAATTTGTAATAGATTTCCATTATGATTTGTAAGAAAGTCTAAGAGAATGTAATAGACTTTTTGTGGTGAAATGAGAATGGAAATGATAATTCTTCTATGCTCAAAAATTTGTATTTGTGGATGAATTGTGGACATGATAGATAATGAAATCTTCTTTTCTGATTTAGAGTAGATAATATTATCAGAGGTAATATGGACATGATAATATGTAGGAACTCCAAAGAAGATAGATTGATTTCTATGCAGAGGTCAAAAATGACAAGTAAGTAGATTCGGAATTGATCTAAAGGTAAGTAACGAATCCACAAAATTGATAGAAGATTATGAACGGACGAACCATCGGATGAATGTTATAAATGAACGAATGAACCGTCAAGTATTAATGAATGGGCGAACCGTCTGATGAATATGAGAAATGAACGGATGAACCGTCAAACATTAATGAATGTATGAACCGTTGGATGAACGTGACGTTTCATTATTTAAAGAACTTCTGCCTATAAATATAGCAGAAATCTGAAAAGAACGAACACTTCTATTCCTCAACATAAAAATATCGTCTGAAGAATTATCCAAGAAGGCTGAAATCGCCATGAAGATTCAGAAAGGCACTGAAGAACGCCCTGCTGATCCAGTTCAATCGAAGAAGGCGGCAGCAGGCGAAGGTTCGTCTGCACCCAAGCCACCAAGAGACATTTTGGACTTCCTGCTCGAACCAGGAAGGACTGAAGAAGAAGAAGCCATGAGGATGGCCGCTTGTAAGTTCCTCATGGGTTCCAGCAAGGAGGTCCTCAGTTCTTTTGCTAATTGCATTTTCGAGAAGGACGGCAGCGGCCCACGTCCAAACGTAGAGAAGGATGATAGTGATCTTCCTTAATATCATTTATCATCATTCATGATTAAAAATAAAATAAAAATTTTATTTCTAAACGTGAACTTGTCTGGTGATTACAAGCATTTACATTTATACATAATATTTTTTAAGGAATTTGCCATTAATAGGCATCATAACTTTTCGGCCATCCAGTTCTGAGAGTTGATAAGCTCCATTTGAGAAAACTCTGCTTACGATATAGGGACCTTCCCATTTTGCGTCAAATTTGCCCTTGCTCATATGAGTCATAGTCATAGGACGTCTGACTGTTAGAACAAGTTCTCCTTTTTGATACGCTCGAACTCTGACTTTCTTATTAAAAGCTCTTGAGATTCTAGCTTGATAGAATTCAATATTCTGTTGAGCAGATAATCGCTTTTCATCCAGAGCTTCTAATTCCTGAAGTCGAAGATGATCATTATTTTTGACAGTGAGTTCATTAGCGATTGCTATCCTTAAAGAAGGAATTTGAATCTCTAATGGAAGAACAGCTTCACAACCATACACCAGAGAGAAGGGTGTACATTTAGTAGCATTACGAACTGTAGTACGGTAGGCCCACAAGCATTCACCGAGCTTCTCACTCCAATTACGTTTGTTAGTAGAGACAAACTCTTTTAGGAGTTTGATGATGGTCTTGTTGAAAGCTTCTGCTAATCCGTTAGCTGCCGGATTATACGCGGTAGAAGCCACATTATTAATCCGGTGATCGTCACAGAATCGAGTAAACTTCTGACTGACGAACTGTGGTCCGTTATCATGAATAATGCGTCGAGGAACACCAAATCTGTAGATGACATGATGCTTAATAAAGCTGATGACATTGGACGTTTTAACTTCAGATAAAGGAATGGCTTCGGACCATTTGGAGAAGTAATCGGTTATTGCGAGAATAAACCGATGACCTTTGGATGACGGTGGATTGATCGGACCAATAATGTCCATGCCCCAAGCTTCGAAGGGCCATGATGCTGCCGTCGGATGTAGAAATTCCGAGGGTTGATGAATAAAATCCGTATGGATTTGACAAGCTTTACACTTCTTTGCATATTCGATGGCGTCTGATACCATAGTGGGCCAATAATAACCCATACGTCGAATACGGTCCTGAAGTTTTGGGCCAGGCTGATGTGCTCCATAAATTCCATCATGTGCTTTGCGAATGATCTGCTGAGCCTCATCACCGGCAACACATCGAAGAAGTAGACCGTCATAAGCTCGACGATATAAGGTTTTTGTAGTATGATTGTAATAGAATCTGAGTGATCGTCGTCTGATAGATGCTGCCTCACTCGGATCATCCGGAAGAATATCATACAATACAAAATCTAAGAAAGGAAGTCTCCAATCTTTATCCGTATTCTGAGTCTCAGTTGAATTACTGAAGATGAATTCCATGCTAGAATCAGATGAAGATGATAAAGATTTACGACTAAATCCAAATCCTCTTGTTGTGTTGACGTCATGAGACGTTGATTCTTCAATGTCAATTGGACGTCCTAGAGTCAGATTGTTTTCGAGATGAAACAATTCTCGATTGCGAACAACAATCATTTGTTGCCGTCTAATCGGAATAGCCAACACCGCCGCAAGATTATCTAAAGCATCAGCTTCTGTGTTACATGCTCGTCTAACATGTTCAATGAAGAATTCTTCAAACGAAGAAGCCATAGATATAGCTGATCTATGATAAGGAACCAGATCTTGATGGCGAACTTCATAAGTACCCCTTATCTGATTGACAATGAGTTTAGAGTCTTCGTATGCCTCCAAATGTTGAATATTCATATGTTTAGCGAGTTGAAGACCAATGAGCAATGCATTGTACTCAGCTACATTGTTTGAACATGGTTGATCAAGAGAATAAGCTCGTTGGATAGCAAGACCTTCTGGCGATACAAGAACAATTCCAACTCCAGCGACGATGTCTCCATTAGGACCAATTCTTGAAGCTCCATCGAAGAATAGACGCCAAGTAAAATCTTCTACAGTAATTTGGTTTGAATCTAGAACTTCATCTAGGATTTCATCATAGAGTTTTGAATCTTCTGGAATTGAATGAGCAGCCAGAAAATCGGCTAAAGCTTGTCCTTTGACTAACTTCTGAGGAATATAGTGCATATCATATTAAGCAAGTAGGATTCCCCAATTAGCCAATCGAGAATTCAAAACACTAGGTTTCTTCATCATGACCCGTATAGGATTGATCTTAGAAATGACATGAATAGTCTGGCCAATGATATAATGACGTGTCTTTTGGACAGCGAACATCAAGGCTAGACATTCTTTTTCGACCGGTGAATATCGAGGTTCAGCTCCAGTCATAGTTCGACTGAGATAGTAAATGGCTTGTTCATGACCATTTTTATTCTTTTGAGCAAGCAATGCACCCAGTGAATGACTCATTGCTCGGGTATACAGAAGGAATGGTATTCCTGAGACGAGAGGTACCAATACTGGCGGACTCATCAGATATTGTTTTATATTATCGAATGCTTTCTGGCATTCATCACTCCAGACGAAAGAAACACCTTTCTTCATGAGTTTATTGAATGGTCTGCAGCGTCCTGAAAGATTAGAGATAAATCTTCTGATATAAGCGATCCTTCCTTGAAATCCTCGTAGCTTTTTTAAGGTGCGTGGAGGACGCATCTCTTGGATGGCTTTGATCTTCTCGGGATCCACGTGTATACCTTTAGAGGTAATAACGAAGCCGAGAAATTTACCACTAGAGACACCTAAGAAGGACTTAGTAGGGTTCATCTTTAACTGATGCTTACGCATTAGATCAAAAATAGTCTTCAAATCTTGGACGTGATCCTCTTTTTGTCGACTTTTGACTGCAATATCAACAACGTAGCATTCGACTGTTTTTCGCAAATGTTCACGAAATATAATGCTCATAGCTCGTTGATAAGTTGCTCCTGCATTCTTGAGGCCGAATGGCATCACTGTATAACAGTATGTACCGATCGGCGTTCTGAAAGAAGTGTGTTTTTCGTCGTCTGGAAATATTTTAATCTGATTATATCCAGAATACCCGTCCATGAATGACATCCGTTCAAATCCACAGGTATTATCGATCATGACATCAGTGATTGGTAGAGGGAATTCGTCTTTAGGACATGCCGCATTGAGGTCGCGGAAGTCTATGCAAACTCTGATCTTGCCAGTCTTTTTAAGAACAGGAACTATGTTAGCCACCCAATCGGGATATTGTTCTTCTCTAATAAACTCGGAGGCCATGAGTTTATTGACTTCAGCTTCAATTGCATCCATAATGTCTGGACGAAATCGTCGCTGTTGTTGTTTGACCGGTTTAGCATTCGGCAAGATATTGAGCTTGTGAGTTGCGATTTATGGATCAAGTCCTGGCATATCTTCATAACTCCAAGCGAAGACATCGATGTAATCACGAATGAGTTTAATCATGTCTTGCTTATCAGTTTCTGAAAGACTTTCACTGATGAATATTGGTTTGGGGGATCCCTCTTCACCAACATCTATTTGAACAAGTTTATCTTCAGTCGGAGGTTCTTTTTGCTCGAAACGGAACTCCCATTGATTATCTAACCTTTGGGCCCATTGTTCTGATTCAGGTGAGATTTCAAATTCTTCTTCGTCTTCATCACTTTCTTCAGAACAGTCAATAGAAACCATGTTGGAAGACAGAATGTTGCAGTAGAAATCACCGATACTCGTATCGAAATCCCAAGAAGTGGTACTAGAAGAATCAGATCTCTTATCTTCGTCAGACTCGGGATCTTCATGGATAATATTGATAAAAGGAGTAGAAGCAATATAGCCCAATCCGTATTTTGTCCTTCCATATTTCAGAGGAGGAATCCGGACAGGCATTTTTCTTCCTTTGCCATTATTGAGGCCAGTCCTGAAGTCATAGCCCATATTTTTAATGATGTCTTTAGATTGCTGATTATAACGACGTAGTTGTAATCTTCCAGTATCGTCATTCTTGTCATCATCTTCTAAATCAGAAGGACTTTGGGGCCCTTTATAAAAGAATATTGGAATGTCTCCTGGCTTTCTGCTAGGAACTAGAAAGTATGAAGATTGTACAGGTTCTAGGGATACATCTATATGAACAGTCTGTATAACTCCTATGGTTATTGTGCTCAAGTCATCTAACAAATGTAAATAACTATGAACATAATTACACACATCAGCGTACTGCAAAGATGGAGACTTTTTATTAAATGTAAAAGTAGTAATATTTACATTGGGAGAAGGCTGAGCCTTAGAGATCTTAGCCAAGTCAATGACTAAAGGGGAAGAAGAAGAACGAGAAGAAGCTTTGTTTCGATTAAGATCGATAACAAATGGCTCAGAAGAGGTGAGCTCCCTTGAAGCTTGAGATGGAAGAGTAATCCGCCCTCCAACTGGAATTAGCAGAGTATCCTGTGAAGATACAGGAACTGTAGTACACCCACTAATAGGAATGATTATTGTATCTTGAGCAGACGACTGAGGTAACGGAGAGATCCGTCCACTCACCGGAATGATGAAAGAACCTTCTCTAGAGAATTTGGGAGATTGTTGCTGAGTAGTTCGACCTTTAACAGGGATTATTAAAGTCTCACTTTGTGAATCCTCTTTCTCCATAGCTTGTATCACCCTTGTATACTCTTCTTTGTACATTCGGGAATCATTAAAATAAGCTTCGACCCCATGGAAGGGATTTATATCAGCAACTTCTTTTTGTACTCTTCCATTATTATCAATGTACTTAAAATACTGATGAAGAGTAGAAGGCACCACATTATTTTCATAAAGAAAGGGCCTCCCAAGAAGAAGATTGTAGGATCCCACGATCTCGATCACATAGAAAGTGACTTTGGATCTGAAATCACCTATCTGAAGCTTCAGATGAATCTTTCCCAAAGGCTCGCTTCGGCTTTGATTGAATCCCAGGATAGTAGTAACCGTCTTGGAGAGCTTGTGAAGAGGAATTTTTAGCTCATCCAACAGACTCTTTGGCATTATACTTATATCAGACCCTGGATCAATGAGGATACGATCTATCTTCATTGTATCGATATAACCAATATAGTAGAGAGGCCGATCATGTCGATTATCCTCCAATAGCATGTCGTCTTGTGTAAAGGTAATATTTGGGATAATCTCCAATACACTGTTGCAATGTAAGCAAGTGGCAGGTTCTGCATCTGGCTTCTTCAATTGTGCAAGACAAGAGTCGGCTTGAAGAAGTGCTTCACTTAACATCTCCCGAGTCTCTTTAGAAAGACGTAGAAGTTCAAAGAGGGACATTCTAGCTGGAGTATTAGCAAGTTGAGCTAGAATGTCAAAATTATAAGGCTTCTGAAGCCCAAGAGGAGGGGACTTCTTGATTGGTTTATCAAACCGAGCCTGTTGTTTGCCTTTCTCAAAAGCCGTAGGCATGCGAGAAATAGGTTCAACCGGTGTAGTTGAAGGAACAGGTGTAGTGGATGATTCTTCTTCAGGAGGAACATTAGGAGCATCTTTATCAGCTGGAGGGATATCAGGAGTATCCTCAGGATTCTTGGAATAATCCTTTAGATAAGGTTTCCCTGTTCGAGTAGCAAGTGCTTCTTCCTTCTCTTTTGGCTCTGTGTCAGAGGTAGATCCAAGAGAAGTCATATGACATGACTTAATCTTTCTAGCCTTCTTGGACTTTCGAGATGTAGTCTTTTGAAGAGGAGGAGAGTCAAAATCTGCCACTAGATCAGGATGAATCCACATGATTTCTCCTGTTTCCAAAGTGATTGGCACTAATCCTTCAGATTGTGGAGGAGGAATATTCACTATTTCAAGAGTTGCCTTGGAAATAGGAACGATCCCACTTTCAAGAAGTTGAGGAGGGAAATCTCCGAATTGCATAGAGACGACGTTGGAGGTGACAGTCTTCTCTTTTGGAGTAAGGGAGATAGTTCCAGATTTAATCATTTCTTGGATCTTTCCTTTCAGTACATAACATGTACGAATTGTGTGACCCAATATTCTGTGGTATGGACAGTATTTAGGATGATCTGTCTTCCCAGCTTCATCAGGTTTCTTGATTTCAGGTAATTGTATTTTATTACCTTTCAGCAGACATTCAAAGATACCAAGGACATCATCGTCATCGAAAGAGTACTCTTCTTTGGGGCGAGGTGTTCTTGGTTGTTGAGTTGTAGAGATAGGAGAAGTTTGGACAGTTGATGCATCTTTGCTCTGAAGATTAACTTCAAGAGTTTCTTTTCCCATGCGAGCATTGTTTTTAGCATTATTGTTAGTACCTTGACCTGTTTCTTTGGGAGTCATCTGCACTCCTAAATCTTTGAAGGTTTCAGCACTAATTTCTGCGGCCTTGGCGCTGACTATAAAGGAAGGCCAATCTTGAAATTGAGTAGATCCTATCCACATGCTGATGATTGGCAACAAGTTTGATTTGCATGTGTCGATGGTGACAGCATCTGGAGTTCCAAAAGGCATCTTCAGAGCTTCTCTTCGAAACCGTTCAATGAAATCCTCTGTAGTTTCATTATTTTTCTGCTTGATTCTAATAAGAGCAGACATAGTCATGTCATTGAGCCCTTCATAGAACCGTTCAAGAAACATCTGTTTGAAACCGGCAAATGAGGTAATGCACCCATCTGGGAGACTTCTATACCATTCATAAGCAGTTCCCTTGAGACATCCAACAAACACCCGAGTAAGGAGGGCGTCGCTTGATTGCAACTGGTCAGTCATCACTTTAAAGTGATTAATAAACTGACTTGGAGAAGTGGTTCCATCATAGAATGAGATAGTAGGAGGCTTGTATTTAGGAGGATACGATACTTGCTTCCATTCTATCGGATAAGGTTGTTTGATGCCTAACCTTTGTAAACCATCTTTCTGTTTGAATGCCTCGAATTGAGTTTTGAGATTCTTCAATTCTTCAGAGACAACTCCGGAAGATTGTGGAGTTGTAGCTTATAGAGAATAGTTGGGAGGAGGAACAGCATTATAAGCACTACCTCCAGCTCCAGAGAGACTAGGATCTGTTTGAGCTGGTCCAGGAGTATTAGATTGTACTACTGGAGGAACTTGTATTACACCAGTATCAATTGGTATGGCATCTGGTACAGTCTGTCGATTTTGTATCTGAGTTGCCATGAGTTCATACATCGACTTCATAGTATCAGCCATGGATTTCATTTGCTGTTCCAAAGAAGCAATTCTTTGTTCTTGAGGAGTTAAGGAAGAAGAAGGTTCATCAGTATTCCCATCAACCATATAAGTCGTAACTGTACGAGGGATTATTGATGAACTGGTGGATGTTGTTTGTTCTGAATCATTGCTTTGTGCATCAAAGTCAATTATAGGAGAACTACCCCCAGTAGGAAGAGGTTGGAAGTTAGATTCTCCAAGGAATTCAGAATCATCTTCAGAGATCAAAGTTCTCTGACTAGAGGCCAGGACTCTTGCTCTTGTGCCTCTATATACTCCATCTGGACTATCATCTCTACCCCCAGTATTCCGAGAGGTCATATTGACTGAAGCAAACAAAGGCTCATCTTCATCAGGCATAGGTTCACACTAAATTCGATTAAAGACAGATTGTCGTTTTCTTTGACATCTGCATTGCATTGTGACTCTCGGCTGGAAGTCACATTCATGATCAACATAGTCTTGAACCATTGATTGACATCTGCATTGAATTATGACTTTTGGCTGGAAGTCACATTCAGCATGGTCCATTGTCACAGAATTACTCCTTCTTTTCTGTTGAAGGTGTTCTCGTAAATCTGTTTATGAAGATTGAGGTATATCAGAGAACACTCCTTGTGTATTTTTAGGAGTATATTTCTTGTTCCTGGGTCTTGATGGCTCTTGATTATATAGGGAGTGATTAATATGAGCCACATAATTTTTAGCATACTCTGCATCCGGATCTTTTATTTTCATTTCCGATTGATGTGGTTTCTTAACACCAGAAGTGTTTCCCAAACGGGTTTGATTAAGTTTTGTTCTTAAATCAGTTTGAGGTAACACATTAGTTTTGGAAACTTAGAGTTTTTCTTCCATTGATCTGGATATTTGCAGAGAAGGAAGAGTTGAACCACCCCCTTGTTTAGGAGTTGGTAACAGACCCTCTTTCATAGACAAATTCTGTGCCCAATTTGAAGAAGTCGTAGAAGAAGACATTAAAGAATGTTTCTTCTTAGACTTATTCAAGTTTTGAGACATAGAATGTCCAGAAGGAAGAGTAGTCAAAAGACTATCTCCTTTTCTTTGACTAACAAAATTGTTAGTCAAAGCTGTTCCTGAAGTAAAAACTACAGGAACAGAAGAAACAACTAAAGAGTCATCTATTTTCGAAGGGACTTTGTGTGGAAGACCACCCCCAGTTCTAGTAGAACTTGGCACAGAAGAAGAGATAGCTAAAGAGCTATTCTTCTTAGATGAAATACACGCTGAAACAGATTTGGTTAAAAAACCAGTACTGTTAGCGTGATTGTTGGGATTGAATTTACATGCTGGAACAGATTTGGCTAAGGAGCCAGTGCTGTCAGTGTAATTTTTGATTTTGGAAATACACGCTGGAACAGATTTGGCTAAAGAGCCAGTATTGTCAGCGTGACTTTTGGGATTGAATTTGCACGCTGGAACAGATTTGGCTAAGGAGCCAATATTGTCAGCGTGACTTTTAGGATTGAAGCTGGAACAGATTTGGCTAAGGAGCCAATACTGTCAGCGTGACTTTTGGATGTGAGATTTCACGCTGGAACAGATTTGGCTAAGGAGCCAGTACTGTCAGCATGACTTTTGAATGCTGTCATCTTCGAGCGCACAAGAGTGTGCGAGCTTGCAGTAGAGTCTTTGCCAGTGTTAGGAGTAGACACTGTGGCAGAGACTTCACCATTGGCTGCCAACTGAATCTTAGGGACATAGACAGAGTGCCCCTTCGACTTGGCAGTGGTGATGGAGGCTGAAGTAGGCTTGCCACTCTTAGCCCACTGTATTTCTTCGTAGGCGAGTTGATCGAATTGGATCGTCATCACCTTCTTCGTTGAGCTGATTGACGAAGTGTCATATTGAGTTGTTGCCATCTCAGAAGAGGAGATGGTTTTCCCCAGCAGAGTCGCCAATTTGTTTTCCATAAATAAATTCACTTTATTTATTATGTTTCTGGGAAAATTACAACTGTAGGAATCCGATCTAGAATACGATCGCTTTATCCCTTAGACTATACGAAGAAGAAAAGCTCTCAAAATTTTGACAGTAGATAACTATGTATCTGTACAATGAATGAGAAAAAGAACTCTATTTATAGAGTCAAAAATAACTGAAAGGATAACTGTCTTCACAGCCTTTGCCTAATTGAAAATCACGCAGGATTTAACATACGCAAGGTTATGAGCAGTTACTGGACGTGACCTGTAACTGTTGGACACATGGCAATCATGCATGAGTCGTGTGCAAGTTACAGGACACGCAGGCGAGAGATCAGTGGCATGGCTGCCACGTACTCCAATTTGATGAAATCCAAGCAGACTTGTTGAAGACAAAATCCACGCAGACTCGGGACAGAAAGCTTCAAAATCCACGCAAACTTGGGGTAAGAAGCTTCAGGATCCACGCAGACTTGGGGCAAAAAGCTTCAAAATACACGCTGACTTGATGGAAGAAACTTCAGAATCCACGCAAACTTGAGACAGAAAGCTCAAAATATACGCAGACTTTGGAAAAGAACATAATCCACGCTCGATTGAGGCAGGACTGCCAGCTGTCTTGATCCGACGTGCCTTGACTGACACAAAATCTCTGACAGTGATTACATTTGTCAGTCGCATTAAATGACAAGAAGCTCTTTTGGTACGCCAACTTGACGAAGGCTGAGTCTTGTTGAAGAAGATTTCGAAAATCATGCAATAGTCGGCTGTGATCTCTCGAGTTCTGTGAATACGTGGCATGCGAGGAGACATTCTTCGACTGTCGTGCTGTCAGTCATGATGAAATTTCTGACAAATGATGAGCTGTCACCCAGCGTGACTTTTAAATATTGTCCTGATCAACTCAGCGTGACTTTTGGACCTTGTTCTGATCAACTCAGCGTGACTTTCATTTTTGAGGCCTACACCTACAGCTACTAGATACTCGTATAGCCTCAAGCTCTGGTCGTTCTAACTCTAAAAATACAAACAGTACTTCCTTACCAACTATGAATCATCAGTACAACTTCTTGCCAATAACCTCTAAAATATCCCTAGCATATTCTAAGCATGATGGTAACATCTATAAGGATATATTAAAATGGGATGAATAGAATTCCTGCATCTACCTGAATGGCCAAGGGTAACAACTGCTGGAATCATATAGGCATGGTTAACGATCAAAATTTAGGCAAGGTCTAAACATGGTAAAATCACTAAGAAACAGTTACGATTAAGTTTAATCATGCAACTCATCCAAGCATGATTAATTTAAAAGTTGGCACGAGCATAAATATGATCAAATTAGTCATGATCACAATGAATAAAAATCTAAACTTTAGCAATAATAGAGTTTAAAATACAGGCAGGATTATGACTACAGTTAAATAGTTTAATCACGATCAAAGCCGTTTAGGAACGGTCAAAATTCAAATTTGTTTGGCACGATTTACTCGATTAACTATTTAAGCAAAATTTATTTAGGCACGATTACAAAATCAAATCTAGAAAAATATACAAGTTGACACGATCAAATAGTCTAGTTGCGATCAAAAAGTCGTTGAGGATGATTCAAAATGAAATCATTTTTAGCATGATCAATTATGTAGGCAGGATCGTAAAATCATAATCTAGGTGAGATTATGAATCTAGTGGAATCGGGGATTAAATCTAGTAATAGGTTTTAAATAAGGAGGAACCAACTAACGACTCGATGAATAGAAGGTAAGAAATAAAGATGAAAAAGGGAAAAGCTATAAGCTTTATTTATAATACGATAATAAGAAATAGGACATTAAATCAGTTTCAAGTGAGACTGCAAGATTATAAGGATGATGAAAAATCAATAGTCATATGTTAATAAAAGATATAGTCTCTTTGGTATTCAAAAACCGTAAAGACACTCGAAGTTTTTTTTACCGAGAATCTATGACTCTCCAGTGTACATCTGGCTGCAGTAAACTCTTAGTTTCATGACTCCAATAAGGATGATATCGAATATTCTATTAACTTAGTCTAATATTGATAAAATAATTCGAATCAAAATATGACAACAGGACAAAGTTTTAATAATATTCGATAATCTACTATTACTTGAAATTACTTTAACTTAGGGATCATGCCACGCCAGTGCGCTACTGGCTGCAGTGAACCCGCGGTCTCGATAATTTAAATAAATGGCGACAATGCGCTGCTATCTTGCTATTGTAAGTCAACGAATATTCTTCCAACTATATCCATAAGGATTTCAAAGAAGGTTCTAGAATTTCAAACAAGTTCCAGAAAGATGTAAGTATCTGTCCTTCGAGTATAAATATCAGTTCTTGGAAAGAAAATAATTGATTAGGAAGGATAATGATCAAAGTCAAAATAAGTAAAAATCTTTTAATCCTTATTTCACGGATATCCAATATTCAATGATTGAGAGAAAAATTTTGAATAAAAAACTTAACTCGAGATTAATATATAGATAATTGAGTGATAAGTTATTTTAAAAATAATTCCTTAGATCCAAGAAAAAAATATAAGTGATACAAACTTACGATATGACGATGTTTAGACAAGGCACAAATGATCAAGATTAGGAAAAAAATGAACGAACACAATAGAAATGTAATCTTTTAAATTTTTTATTTCTCTAATTTTCAAAGTTATATATATAATATATATATATAAAATATATATATATATATATATATATATATATATATATATATATATATATATATATATAAATATAAATATATATATATATATATATATATATATATATATATATATATATATATATATAATTTCTCCACGGCCATTGTGCCCCCTCCTCGCGAGCACCCTCCTCCCCCTCCCTCCCTCCCCCTCATTGTCTTTCCCCTCCGTTCGATGTTTGAACCCTCCTCTGGGGCCGAAACCCTAGCGACGGAGCCACCGCAGGGCGGGTCCCTAGCGACGGAGCCTCCGCCGCTCCACCAGCGGACCACCGGCCAGCTAGCCCTCTTCGAGATAACTACACCAAAGTTTGCTGAGCCTCTGGCTTGGCCGCAGCTCCCAGAGCGAGCTTCACATCGACGAAGATGGCGTAGATCTCGTCAGCCTCCTCCTCCAGCTCACCCCCCGTCATTACCCCTGGCGCTCTCCACGTGTCTTCAGAGTCGCTTTCCCGCTTACCGCCCCTGCTCGGCTTTTCGAATTTCAAATTCGAACTCTCCTTCGCACGGTGACCTGTAGCCCCACCTTTTTTCGAAGGTGGCACCAGCCCCTTCACTTCTAGGTAGCGCCAGCCTCTAACTTTTCTAGGTGGCGGCAGTCCCACCAGATGGTGTCAGCCCCCTTCCTTCTCAGGTGGCGCCACCCCCTTCCTCTTGGTGGTGCCAGCTCTCAATTCCCCTCGATGGCACAAGCTCCTACCCCCTTTGGTGGCACCATCCACCTCCTGCCTACCTTTGATGGCACTAGTGCTACTCCACCAGCTGAAGTAGCCGCATCGAGGCTCACCTGCCCGGGTCCCTTCGTGCACTCTAGCCTCCCTCGCCCTCCTTGTTAGGTGGCACGACCCTTAAGTCCCCATCGCCCTCCTCTTAGGTGGAACGCCCCCATCTCCCTCCTCCTTAGGTGGCGTGCAACCCACACCCTCTAGTGGCACGATACCTCCCTCAGTAAAGAGCGTGCCACCCAGTACCTCTCAGCTGGAGGGGTTCCCCCCTAGCGTAACTCAACCGACACTCGCACCCTCCATCCTCCCCGGATCACCCTCGCCAACGGCAGCCCAGACCTTTTCCAACACATCTGCCAGCACGGTGGTCAGGCCCGCTTTTGCGTTGTCCTACGCCGAATTGCTCAGGCCAGATCGGGCACCGAATTATTTCACTCCGAAATTGGAGATAGAGCTCCCGGAGATCAAGTATTCCTCCCCGTCAGAGAGTCAAGGCATTATGGTCCCCTTCTCTACCGCAGATATATCTACTTTAGTAGTCACCTTCTCTCAGAAGTTTGTCCTCAAATTCTCCAACGGGTGTCCGAAGATCGCCAGGTTCCAGGAAGTGATCGTCGGCTGGGGCCTCACATCCGGATTCAGGGTTGTGCCTATGGACCCCAAACACATGTTCTTGTATCTCTCCTCTGAGAGCGACCACAAGAAAGTCTGATCGAGAGGAACAGTCAGGATTGATGCCCACATCATAAAAATCAAAAGAAGACTCGGCTTTCGTCTCCGCCTGGGTCACCCTCCCTAATCTACCTCTCATATGCTTTGCCCCCGCAGCGCTGAAGCAAATTGCCAACTCTTTTGAAATATTTGTAGCAATGGCCGACGAAACCCTTAACCTCTCTAGGGAAAACTATGCCTAAATTTGCATGGAACTTGATTTGGCCAAAGATCTACCCAACCATATCCAGATAGCGCTTGGCAACAAGATGCACACCCAGCAAATTATTTATGACAACAACATAATTTTCTGTAAGTACTGCCACATGAGAGGCCACGCCACTAAATACTGTTTCAGAGTGCACTCAGAGCTGAAGACGAAAGAGATCCGAAAAGCAACAACCACTCAACTGGCAAAACAAACCTACCAATCCCCGATCCTTTCCCTACCTAACTCCCACACTCGATTCAAATCCAATGCTGGTCACTCCCGATCTCAATCACCCGCCTCCATGGCCAGAGCCATTGTGCCATACAAACCCTCAGCAATCAACACTACCAACAAATTTGACATTCTCTCTTCAGCCTTGCTAGACACCCTTACGGAGACTCCCACCATGGCAGTAGTAGAACCCGAGTCTCAGAAAGATTCGCCAGAGTCAACAAGCAAAGAGGTCTCCCCAAACAATAACTCAGCAAACCCATCCACATCCCACAACTCGAGTACTATTACAGCAGATATCCCGACGGCCCAGACAGGCAAGGAGGACCCCCTATTGTCAGACCCTTCGCTCCACAAGACAGCCCAGAACGTAGCCGACATTCGTACGGAAGCCCTGGTTAACATTGGCGAAGCACCAGTCGCCAGAATACAACAAGCCTTAGAGGCATGAATCAACACCATGAATTGCTTCTTCGGAGCAGTCGCCTAAATCGCCGGAGAGGTCTATTTATACCCGAATAAGGAGACTGATATTCCTATAAAGGTGGTCGAAAAGGCGGCTCCGAACATGAAAATAGCCAACAAAAGAAGTGCTACCGAGGCCACAGTCAGCACCACTAGGTCAGTTACGAAGCTCAACAAACCCCCCACCCACCCCGCAACCTCAATACTTAACATCCTATCTTGGAATGTTAGGGGCTTTGCCAATAAACCCACCTTGAGAAGATTACAAAGTCTCAATAAAATCAAAAGAATAGACATCCTTTTCTTTATTGAACCCAAAATCCCCCCAAACAAGATCAATCCATCCAGTTGTAGTTAGGCTTCTCCCCGACGATCACTGGCTGACATAACATTTGGATGCTTTTTACTACCGAAGTGAAGAACAGTATCATCTACGACTCGAGACAAGCCCTCTCCTACTGGGTATAACATCCCATGCTTAATTATCGCTCCCTCCTATCCATCGTCCATGGCAGTTGTGATATTCTCGATCGTAGACAGTTGTGTGACGACCTGCTTTATACCCACCACAACCACAGCAACCTCCCCTGGCTCTGTCTTGGCGAATTCAACGCTATTATTTATAGAGAGAAAAAGTCGAGGGGCAGATCCTCTCCCCCGGCGGCCATTCACGACTTTACCAGCTTCATTTTTAATGCCCAACTGTCCCCCCTTCAGTTCATGGGTAGCGCCTTTACCTGGTGCAACATGCAAGAAGGCGGTCGAAGACAATATTCGTGCCTAGACCATGTCTTCATCAATTCGAACTGGCGGACTTGGAGATCATCACAAATCTCTCGCACCTTAACGTGACCGAGTCAGACCACTCGCCTCTCCTCAATAAAATTAGCAGCAAATCGAACCATGTCAAGAAAAGCTTCCGCTTCCTTGACTTCTGGAGCTACCGCCCCCAGTTCACGAACACTGTCGTGGCCGCTTAGTGGAACGATGACTCCCTTGACCCTCTTGTGCGTGTCATGAACAAACTCAAAGCGACCAGGAAAGTACTCATCGTCTGGAGTAAGGAGGCGTTTGGGGACATCTTCCAGGCGATTCGCACTCCAGAGGATGATGTCACCCGCACAGAATCTCTCTTCGCCGTCGACCATTCCCCAGCCGCCCGGTCCTCCCTTAACCAGACCAGAGTGCTGCTAAAATTCTGACTAAAAATTGGGACAGAATTCTAACAACAAAAAGATAGACTAAAATATGATAGCGAGGGGGACAAAAATACTTGTTACTTCCACTCCTGCGTCAAAGGGCACAGACAGCAGCTTAACCTCCACCAGATCGCTGATGAGAACTAGCTCATTATCAAAGACCAACGGGGTATCCAAGTTGCGGTGGCTAATTTATACTCTCGGTTGTTCAATAAAGACGTCATAACCAGGGACAAGGAATTTCTCGCGGAGATCCCTTGCCTGATTGACGAAAGAGACAACACCTATATAGAGCTTTCCTCTTCTAAACGAAAGGTCAAGATGCTGTTTGGGCTCTAGAGGACCATAGCGCCCTTGGACCTGACAGTTTCACCGGCGTGTTCTTCAGATCGGGCTGGGACATCATCAAGTCGGATATCCACGAGGCGGCTATCGCGTTTTTCCAAGAAGCCAGGTATTCCAGATCTATTTTCTGCGCTAATGTGATACTTATTTCCAAACAGGAAAACCTTGAGACCATTAAAGATTTTCGACCGATAAGCCTGTGCACCTTCACCAACAAAATTATCTCCAAGATTATTACCAATCGCCTGACCGAGATCCTCCCCAAAATTATTTTTGATGAACAGAGCGGCTTTGTTCGCGGCAGGAATATTCTTGACCATATTTTAATGGCCCAGGAGATGATAATTGAATTAAATTACCAGCCAGGGGAGGGAATATTACTATCAAATTAGACATGGAGAAGGCGTACGATAGGCTGGACTGGCATTTTATGATTTGGGTTTTTAGGGCCTTCGGGTTCTCAGAAACCTGGACCAACATTGTGTGGAGATCGATCAGCAATTCCTGGTTCTCCACGGTTATTAACGGCTTCTTCAAATTGAGTCGCGATGTCAAACGAGGTGATCCTTTATCCTCCACCATCTTTATTATTGCGACCGAAGCTTTGAGCAGAAACCTGAACAAAATGGTGGGCACCTCAAACTTCAAGCACTTTCACACAACAAGCAGATGTCCGATCATCACCTACCTAGCGTACGCCGATGATATCCTTATTTTCTCCTTAGGGGACATCTGGTCCATGGAAGTGGTCCATAACACGCTGCAGAGATACACCAAATGCTCTAGTCAGCGGGTCAACCCCAACAAGAGTGTCATCTACATCCACCATAAGACCAACAGAGATCACGCCTAAACCCTCACCAACATTACTTCATTCTCCATCGTATACCCTCCTTTCTCCTACTTAGGGTGCCCGTTGGTTTACGGAAGATCCAGCTCGGGCATATTTGAAGGGCTGGTGGGCAAAATTAGGAAAAAAACTCGAGGGGTGGCACAATGCCATGCTCTCGCCGGGAGGGAAGATGATTCTGATTCAACATATGCTCTCCTCCATCCCCATATTCACATTAGCCGCCTGCTCCCCGCTAAGAAAGTTCTTACTTCCATTGAAAACCTTTTCGCCAATTTCCTCTGGGGCCACAGTGACGAGAAGGACAAGCATCTCTGGGCGAGCTGGGACACCATGGCCAAACCAACCGATGAGGGTGGCCTCAACTTTTGCAGACTGTCACAGATCGTTAAAGCCTTCTCGATGAAACTGTGGTAGAAGCTCCGGGTGAGTAGTAACCTTTGGGAACGATTCATGAAGGCCAGATACTTCAAACGCACTCATCCGTCCACAGTTGACTACAACTGTAGATCCTCTGTCTCCTGCATCCTATATGGTCGGAGCCTCGCTGAGCCCTTCATCCGCCTACAGCTGGAGTCAGGCAAATTATCTCTCTTCTTCAAGTGGTGGGCCAGAGATAATCTCCTCCCCCAGCATTTGACAGCCCCTTCCAATAGTACGATCTGCGAACTATGGGACCCGGGTGACTGGAACTAGAATAAAGTTTGGGATTGGATCGGGAAAGTGGCGGTTGCTACGATCCTAGCCTCAAGACTGATGATCAGCACACACCGTAACGAGCTCTCGTGGTCCCTAACGGCTATTGGTCACGTCTCGGTTGCATCGGCCAGAAGTGTTACGCGCGGAACAGAAACGACTTTCCCTATCATTGGTCCGTTCTGGCAGTCTAGCATTCCCAAAAAATAGTCCTTTCTTATATGGAGAGCTTTTCGTCGGAAGCTCCCCACAGATGACACTCTTAATCTTATCGATTTTAGTTTAGCATCTGCGTGTCATTACTGTAAAGAAAGACAATCAGAAACGGTGAACCAGATTTTCTACTCCGGAGAGTCTCCTGAAAAGGTATGGGCAGCCCTATCTCTTTGTTGCAATCAGAACCAGGATATTAAGAGCTTCAACGATCTCTTGTCTACCTGGGCTAACGCCTCTCACGACCACCAGATCGTTGCAGCCGCCATCATGTTGAACATCTGGAAGAATCACAACAAATTCAGATATGAGGGCCACCATTATTCGTCCAACCAACTCATCCGAGAAGTGCTTAGATAAATCTACAAAGTCAGCAGACACTGCAAGCACCACCTCGAGGACTTCTGGCGATCCTTACTTTTCTGACTTTCGTGTGGGCCTTGGCTCCGCCACACGCCTTCTACCTGTTCTTTTTGTCTCCTTTTATGTGCTTAGTTTTGCGCTTACTTGTAAAAGCTTTGGCATTTTATGCCTTTCGGTGAATAAAATACAGAGGTTTCGATAATATATATATATATATATATATATATATATATATTGAATAACTAATTTAGAATAGATACATGAATACTTTGGTTAGGTTAGGCTCAAACACCATGGATGGAAATAAAATATAGACACTTAGGAGAAAACAGTTACTTATGGCCAATAGGAAATAAATAATAGTGATAATAATTAGAGAGGGTAAAAAAGATAATTTGAGCAAATTATAAAGGTTAGGGACTGAATTCTAGGAAGGCCTAAGTTACTGAAGGAATAGCCTACCCACCTTTGATCCTACTATCGTATTGAAATAAAATAGGGTATCCTTATATGATAGTAATCTAATAGGGTTTATAATTCAATAAATCACATGGCCTACGTAGAAACCTTTACTACCCAACCGTCAACTTGAATAAGGGACTCCTAGTCCTAGCCATTCTCCTAAAATAAAACCAATCCTAATTGTGAATGAGCATTTCCTAGTCGCAGACTCGTAGTAGTACGACTAATATAGTACTACCACGAGTTTCCACAATTTGCGAAGATCGACCTGCATGGGACACCACAAAAACTTGTCACGACCCACACCCACTTTTTGGGATACGAGTGTGTGTCCAAGCCAGCCTACGCCACAGTGTCGGCGGTAGTATGCTATCTAGCCATGATGCTTAAAGTCACATAAATAATAACTTTATTGCTCATTCACAAACTAACCAATTTATAATTTCAAAGATTTACAACTGAAGGAATTACAATGTCTCACAAATATAAAATAATATAACTAATCTATCTACCTAATCTTCTAGGTTGACCTCAGCATATACACCCATATCTCTCTAAGGATCCGATGCTAAGCATAGCCGCGACTAATCTAAAAAATGTTGGTTTCCAGTTAGGAATGGAACAAGCACACATATGACAAGCTATTCACGACATGATAGAATTTGCAAGACAAAAAAATAGCATATGAGAAATTGAATATAGAAAGTAACATGCATCATATTTAGTAGAAAAGTGAATAGGAAACTCTATAACAAAATATAGCAACTAGAAGGAAACATGGTGACACAGGATGAACAAGTGAAGCAATATGTATCTATATGTGTTGAAATATCGTGTTCAACATGTGAACAGCTAGGGGATAAATCCGTCACCCCGCACGTGAAGTATGCGGTTGCTATTCTCCATGAAAGACATGAATGATAGAAAAGGGTAGTTTATACGTCTACTAAGATATTTTTTCGCCCGATTAGTACTCATGGATTCGAACAAGTCACGAACATGATAATCATGTGGATGGTAAACAAGAAATATAATATGTAGGATCCATGATACTAACCCATGTAACAAGCATGTCAGCAAGGCAGGAAGAGCATATGTATAATATAAAATGGAAAAAATATTAGAAATTAAAAGCAATCAGTATATATACTTGCTGGGGTCCTTTGCTAGTGAAACTGATAATACCAAACCACTCAGTAAGCCACAAAAGTCAAACTCGTACAACAGTCTTCGGATGCTAAAACAGACATTACCAACGTGTTTGGTATAGAAGAAATGTCTAAAAATGCCTACCAAAAAGTCTAATTCTGGATACAGGAGAAAAATCATAATTTCGTGTCAAAACGATGTCCGCCGTTGGACCCACTTTGCACCAAAAAGGGTGCTAGAGACTATGGTATCTAAAGTCATCAAACTATATGTTTACGGGTCTAGTTTGAAGATACGAACCCAACCGTATGTCTAAATTTGGATTTCGGTGGGCTGTACACAAATTTGCCTGTTGGATCGGGTCGCAGGCTCGCCAAAATAGCGTTCCGGCCGACCTTCTCAGAATTAGACAAAACTTGGCATATAAGACCAAAAAAATATTAAGGTCATGCTAGAGCAAGTTTTGCCTCGAGATGACAAACATACACAAAATTATGGACTAGTTTGCAAAGGGGCCGATACGGGGTATCTCGACGGATACGCCTCGATTTCATCGCGTACACACAGCGACATCGAGTTCCGTCGAATCTCACACGTCGACAACATCCATACGTGTCTTTTGATGCTTATGGGTTACGACCACGTCGCCCGATTTATCGGGACGCATGCCATATCGAGATTTTTTAAAGTTTTTAAAACTTATTTTTGTTGATTTTGGAAAGGATTTAACATGAAGACAATCCATCATAAAATAAACTGCTTACTGGGTTTTGATCCTGATTAGGTTGTCTAAAAGGCTATTTAGATGGTTTTTGAGAATACCGAATATCCTGACGAAAAATGGGCATCCAAGTTGGGTGGTTCAACTATTAGATCATGTTTTGAGGATTCTTAAAGCTAATAAATATGGATCCAAGTTTATTTAGATACCAAAGTCTTCGCCTAATATTGTAGGTGGAGCTTCTTGTATCAGGACATAGCAATCAGAAGCATGTTGGTGGTTGCAAAGCTTAAAAGACATCTTCCAAGCAATTGTACCAACACAAGTGTGGCCACTAGAGCCACTTTGGTAACATGCTAAATGATTCTCATTAAATGGTTTATATTTTTAGAATATAGCATGTTTCTCTAGATGTCTTGCTACTAGCTCACATTGATATCCTTCAGTTGCTTTTTATATAAATCAATGTGAGACATAATACTAGCATGCTTAGTTAATTTTCTTCTTCTTTCTTTTATCTAGCATGACTAGTTACTTAGCTTAAATAATTTATCACTCATTTTCTATTAGTGTGACACGTTTACATATGCATGCTCGCTATTCTTTATCTTTATTTATAAAGCATGCATATCACTCTAGTCCATAGGAGCTTGATTCTTGAATTTTGATTTAAAGCTTGACTCTCCATCTTTAAAGTTTCTAAGATAGTTACTTTTTGCCGGTTTCTCTTTAATATGTCTTATTTTACTTTAAATCGGTTTATGTGAATATATGCGCAAGCTTCTTATCACTTGATAAGTATATACTTATACTTCTTTTTAATCTTGTGCTTGCATAATATATTCATTATCGATTCTCATATTTTATTTTGATTATCCTCTTGAGAATCAATTATGTCTTTGCCTAATAAAGTTTATTTATACATGACTATATTTATTAAATTTCTATGTAGTTCATGTATTTCTTAATTGATATCTATTTTCGTATAAATATCTTTATGTGAGCATATGAGTTAAGCTCAAGTTTTATATTATTTTGAAGAGTATCTATTTATACTTGTGCGTACTTCATACTTTAGCTATTGATTCTTTTGACCAAATTTGTGTTATCTTTTCTTGAATCAATTAGCTTCCTCCTCAAAAGCTTTCTTTTGATAATATCTTCTTACCTCTTGGGTGGCTTTATGGACACATGTCTTTTACTTGATTCTTGAATATTTTCATGTATGCCTATTTGATATATATATATATATATATATATATATATATATATATATATATATATATATTTTATATAAAATTATATATATATATATATATATATATATATATATATATATATATATATATATATGCGATTCCAACTGTTGATATTTATTTATTCAATACTTTTAAGTTGGAATGTTGAGAGAAAATGTTTATTAGTGTCTTGTTCATAACTTTTATGGAAGTACTTTTAAGGATTGCATGATTTTGTGCTTTACCTTACTTGTTAAAATTCCCACACTTATTAGTGCACATTTTGAGTATGTATCTTCTATATATTTATCTCCATAAGTGCATTATAAAAATGTTTATTTTAAAAATATTCTTAGTAATTTTGATGATCATTCTTTGATTATTATTTGGGTATTTACCTTTCTTATAATTAAAGATTTTGGATTTTGCTGCTGTTTGATGATACTGTCTATATTCTTTTAAATCTAAGTTCTTAAAAGTAAAGAATATTTTGGAAACAAGCCAAAAGGGTCCTTCTGTCATACATGTATAAATAGTCTGAAGCGACACGGTGTACTAGTCTTCAGACTATCGCTAGCTGGGAACCGGCCCCTACAGCTAACCCAAAGTGATCAATACTTTATAAACTTAAGATTTATTAAGGTCTACTTGTATCGAGTTCTGGATCCAATGTAATGTTCCCGGTCCCCTAAGTTCTAGAATACATCATCATATCTAGCCCTATATTTTGAGCTATAAATATTTTACTATTATTGTCCCATGATATTTTTGTAGCACATGAGAATACATGTAATTGATATATCATATTTCTCATGTCCTTAGCTACTATTGTTTGAGCTTATGTGTTGAGATTTTCCATTTCTAGAGAATACACTTGTTTCATAATTGCTATAATATTTTGCATTCTCTAGATCGATCTATATTTCATTATCTTCGGTTAACCTCAATACTTGGCAATAGGATTTATTTCATTATGTTTTCATGAATATCTTTTTAAGCTCATGTTGAGAAGAGATAACTCTTTTATTTAAGTTATCCTCTTGCTCTTATTCTTTCTTAGTAAAGAGTTTATAAACCATTTTGATTATTCAAAATGTATTATCCTTAGTGTGAACTCTATGCTTAAGCAAGCATCTTTAGTGTTAGTGACATGAGATTTAATGTGCATGTTTTAATGGCCTATCTCATTAATCTTAATTAGTTATGTAGCTTGCTTATTTATGATATATTATTAAGCTATATAATTTGGTTCACTTTCACACATCTAGCTATTTTTCTTTCCAGTCAATATATGATATGCTAGTTTACATAAACAAGATTTGTGATTATTGTTGACACAAAGTCACAGCAACCAAATATTGACTACATTGACTAAATAATATTTGTATTAATTCAATACGACACACGACGACTGCATTTCAGTTCAAGACAGATGACAGCTCAGTCTCCGGCTCTCAGTGTGTTCTGGAGTCTGTATTTTATAATTTTATTGAGTCTAGACTTGTGTACTCTGAGTCATGCTGAGCTCTTGGAACTTAGTCTATAACCTACCCAAAATCCCAAGCTCCACTGAACTAAAAACTGCCCACTGGTCCCCTTAGAACCACTCTGTGCTCTGGAGACAGAGTTCGGGCCGAACTCTGCCTCCACACAGAGTTCGGGCCGAACTCTGTCCCCTAGAAATCAGGAACCCTAATTTTAGGGTTAGCTGGTTGCTAGTTGTCCAACGGCCAAATTTTTGAATTTTCCTACCCGAATTCTGGCCGAATTCTGCCTATAAAAACACTATAAATAGGGCATGAATTCTCTCATTTCAATCCATCCAATCTTCTCTTCTCTTATCTCTTATAAGCTCAATAAGCCATACCCTTCTCATCTACTAGCCACAAGCCTCCTAAGTCTCGAGTGCTCAGCATCTCTCAGTTAGGATTCTTGTGCAAGAGTCGAAGAAGTCGCTTGGACAATTCCAAGCAAATCGCCACTGCGATCCTCTGTTAGAAGTTGACGTGCTCTTCTGAAGAAAAGGCACGGGTTGTAAACTACTATTTCACAAATAGTGGATTTAATCCTGAGCTAGAGTTCTCAGGCCTGGACTAGTCCTCCACGAGGAAAACCAGGTTAAAATCGCTGTGTTTGCGTATGCTCTTCTGCTCTTCATTTATTTTCCGCACTTTACTCTGATTATTTATTGTTGGTGAAAGAGTTATTTTTAATTGGCTATTTTTCTATATAAACTCTATTCACCCCCCTCTAGAGTTGCCAAACTGTTCTTCAATTGGTATCAGAGCTCTGTTCTCTTTACAAGGACTAACATCCTAAGAGCTGATCCATGGCAACCACACAATCCTTGATTTCCAATCATGGTGAAGGTCAGTCCACTCATAGGCCTCCCCTATTTGATGGGACTAACTACACATATTGGAAAACAAGGATGAGCTTCTATCTTAAGTCTCTAGACTTTGACCTGTGGACTGTCGTCACTGACGGTTACAAAAAGCCCGCCAGAATAGTTGTCGATGGTGACCTCATTGAGAAACCATACGACAAATATTCTGTCGAGGAGAAGAAACAGGCAAGTCTAGATGCTAGGGCTATTAATGCTTTATTCTGTGCTATAGACAGGAATGAGTTCAACAGGGTCTCTACAAGCACCACTGCTCATGAAGTATGGAGACTTCTAGAAGTGACGCATGAAGGAACCACACAGGTCAAGGAATCCAAAATAAGCCGTCTCACTCAAGAATACGAAGCTTTCAAGATGAAGCCAAGTGAGACGATCACTCAAATGTTCACAAGATTCTTCGACATCATCAATCCTCTATCCTCGCTTGGAAAGCAGTACTCAAACCACGAGAAGATTCGTAAGCTGCTCAGAGGGCTACCAAAGATTTGGAACCCTAAGGTGACAGCCATCATAGAAGGAAACGATCTCACAACAATGTCAATGGAAACCTTGATGGGTAAGCTTATGACTCACGAGCTTGACCTCAAGGACTTCGAAGAGCCTGCTTCGAAGACCAGGAAGATCGCACTCAAAGCTCATCAACGAAGAGCTAATCATGATGAGACCGAAGAAGATAATTCGGATGATGAAGACCAAGCTCTCATGGTTCGCAACTTCAGGAAATTCCTTCGCTTCAATCGAAGGAAGAAGGAATCTCAAGAAGACGATGAAGAAGAACCAACCTGTTACGGTTGCAAGAAAACTGGACATGTCCGAAAAGACTGCCCATTCCTGAAGAAGAGCAACCGCTATGAGAAGCCATACAAAAGGAACTCATCAAAGAAATATGCCAACACAGGCATTTGGCATGAAAGTGAAGCGAGTGACTCTGAGGAAGAAAAGGACTCTCCTCAAGATACAGCAAATGTGTGCCTGATGGCAACTTCCAACAAGGTATCTAACGAAACTCTGGATGACTTCTCGTTTGATGAACTTGGCGATGCTTTCACTGATTTACTCGATGATCATAAAAAGGTCATCGGTAAATATAAACATGCCAAGGACAAAATCAAAAGTCTAGAAGATGAGATACAAAGAATTTCTTTACTTCTTGATAATGTTAGAAACACATCACCCACTAATGACACTGATGAAGTATCCAAGCTTAAATTAAGCTTACATGATGCTGAAGCACGTATTGAGCAACAAACTCAAGAAATCACTACTCTCAACACGTTGCTTGCTGAAGAAAAGAGTAGACACAAGATTTCCATGACTAAGATATATGGCTTAAATATTAAGGTTGATGAACTGCAAGCTGTTTCTAAAAGATTAGAAACCAAATTGGGTAAACAGGTTGTTCAACCTCAAACCCAATCACATGGGCACAACACCACTCATGCTAGTCAACCACGTCATTCTCATGCAGCACATAACCATGCATTTATATACACAAACTTTCACAAACCACGTGCACGTAAGAACAATTCTCACTCAGTACACACTCATCATGCACAAAGACACAATCAACATCACTCCACACATAAAAATCATCATGCCATGCCATATAGACAAAATCATCATGCAATGCCATATAGACAAGGTCCTCATATACCATATAGACAAAATCATCATGCCATGCCATCTAGACAATATCAGCATATCACACATCATAGACAATACCATCATTCTATGCCTCATAGACACCATCACCATGCCACTTATTCCATGCATAATCATCTTCACCATGCTAACTCTTCACATCATGTCCATCCTCATCCTGTTGCTTATAGATATTATTCTCATGCTCCTAGTATAAATAAGAATGCTATATGTACTTATTGTGGATTACATGGACACATCTCACCAAGTGCAGAGTTAGAAGACTTGTAGATAAAAGGATATATGCTTGGTTCCCAAAGATTAACTTTTCAGGACCCTCAAGAACTCGGGTACCAAAGGACACATCTACTCTTGATGTAGGTGGACCTTCCCTCCTCAACTGAAAGTAAGTGGATTCTCGATAGTGGATGCTCGCGACATATGACGGGAGACGCAAATCTTTTTGCATCACTATCGATGAAGAGAGAAGGATACGTATCCTTCGGTAACAATCTCAAAGGGCACATTATAGGTAATGGTATCATTGGTCATCCTCCTTCTCCTGTAATAAAGGATGTCTGCCTAGTGACCGAGTTAAAGCATAACCTGCTCAGCATTAGTCATCTTGCTGATCATGGATATGATATTAACTTTGGACAAAACAGTTGCTACATCTATGATAGGTCAACAGGAGACATTGCTTATGAAGGGAAAAGAGAGGACAACATCTACATTTTCTATCTTTCTATAAATACTAACAATGCAGGTAGATGTCTATATGCCCACAAAGACGAACGACTACTTTGGCACCAGCGTCTTGGTCATGCCAACATGGATGCTATATCCAGGCTTTCCACCAAGAAGCTAGTGAGAGGATTGCCTGACATCACGTTCAAAAAGGACACGGTATGTGCCGAATGTGAACTAAACAAGGCAACTAAATCCTCATTTCATTCTATCAACTCTGTAAGTACTACTAGACCCTTGCAACTACTTCATATGGATTTATTTGGTCCTAGTAGAATAGCTAGCCTTGGAGGCAAACTTTATGCATTTGTTATTGTTGATGATTTTTCGAGATTTACTTGGGTTTTCTTTCTCGCTAATAAGAGCGATGCTATTTCTGCTTTCATAATTTTTGTAAAGAAAGTTCAAAACGAAAAAGGCTACATGATTACTCGAATCCGAAGTGATCATGGAGGCGAATTCGTAAATTATGATTTTGGAAGTTTTTGTAATGCAAATGGCTTTGATCATGAATTTTCTTGTCCTAGAACTCCTCAACAAAATGGTGTTGTGGAGCGGAAGAATAGAACTCTCGGCGATATGGCCAGAGTCACGTTGAATAAATTTTCACTTCCGAAATATTTTTGGGCAGAAGCTGTTAGTACAGCATGCCACATTTTGAATAGGGTGCTGATTCGTCCCATTACGAAGAAAACACCCTATGAGCTTTGGTTTGGGAGAACCCCCAATGTTTCTTATTTTAAAGTTTTTGACTGTAGATGTTTTATCCTTAACACCAAAGACAACTTAGGCAAATTTGATGCCAAAGCTGACGATGGTATCTTTCTTGGTTATGCCGCCAAGAGTAAGGGATATAGAGTTTTTAATAAACGCTCACTTATTGTGGAAGAGTCAACAAATGTGACTTTTGATGAAGACAACAGTACAGCAAGTACTCTTGATGATGACGTTGAGCCATCAACTTCTACTCCAATGAATACTTCAACCGAAACTAATTCTCTGGAGGGTTTGCCTAAGAAATTCTCTTTCAAACCTTCTCATCCAGAAAATTTAGTTATAGGAGAAGTTTCACGTGGAGTAACTACTAGATCATCACTAAGAGACTCCGTTGCTAGCACTGCCTTCATTTCACAAGTAGAGCCTAAAAACATTTCTGAAGCTTTTAATGATGAATTTTGGATTTCTGCTATGCAAGAAGAACTCAACCAATTCGAGAGAAGCCAAGTATGGGAACTCGTTCCTAGACCGGTTAATCACTCGATAATTGGTACTAAATGGGTTTTTAGAAACAAAGTAAATGAAGATGGTTCAGTCATACGTAACAAAGCTCGTCTAGTAGCTCAAGGATACAACCAAGAGGAAGGTATCGACTACGATGAGACGTATGCTCCTGTTGCTAGACTAGAATCCATTCGGATGCTTTGTGCTTTTGCTAATTTTCAAAACTTTAAATTATTTCAAATGGATGTGAAAAGTGCTTTCCTGAATGGTTTTATTAAAGAGGAAGTTTATGTGAAACAACCTCCTGGCTTTGAAAATCATAAATTTTCCGACCACGTGTTCAAGCTAAAGAAAGAACTTTATGGCCTCAAACAAGCCCCCAGAGCTTGGTATGAAAGGCTAAGTAGCTTCTTACTTGATAAAGGTTTTTCAAAAAGGAAAATTGACACTACACTGTTTATAAAATCTTTCAAAGACACTATTTTATTAATTCAAATTTATGTTGATGATATTATTTTTGGGTCTACTGATGAAACTCTTTGTCAAGAATTTGCCAAGTGTATGCAGACGGAATTTGAGATGAGCATGATGGGAGAGCTCAACTACTTTCTTGGTCTGCAAGTAAAACAACTGGCAAATGGAACTTTTATCTGTCAATCGAAGTATACCAAGGACATGCTGAAGAAGTTCGATCTTGACAACATCAAACCAATCAGCACTCCAATGGCTACTTCAACCAAACTCAAACCAGATGAGAGCGGCAAACCCGTTGATCAACGTAAGTATCGAGGTATGATAGGCAGCTTACTTTATTTAACTGCTAGTCGCCCCGATATCATGTTTAGTGTTTGCCTATGTGCTAGATATCAAGCAAATCCTAAGGAATCTCACATGACCGCGGTTAAGCGTATCTTTCGATACCTTAAGGGTACGGTTACAGTGGGCCTATGGTATCCCAAGTCAACATCATTTGAACTCATCGGTTACTCTGATGCTGACTTTGCTGGATGCAAGGTCGACCATAAAAGTACGAGCAGCACGTGTCATTTATTAGGAAAGGCTTTAGTCTCATGGCTTAGCAAGAAGCAGAACTCTGTCGCACTATCCACAACAGAAGCTGAATACATAGCAGCTGGGCGTTGTTGTGCACAAATTCTGTGGATGAAGCAAACCCTTGAAGACTATAAGTTATCTTTCATGCATATTCCTATATTCTGTGACAATACTAGTGCCATCAATTTGACTAAGAACCCTGTCTGCCACTCACGTACTAAACACATTGAGATCAGACACCACTTTTTGCGTGATTATCAGCAAAATGGCACGATTAACTTAGAATTTATTAACACTGATCATCAGCTAGCAGATTTCTTTACTAAGCCATTATCCGAAGAGCGCTTCAATTTTCTTTGTCGTGAACTCGGAATTTTGGATGAAGCAGTTATAAGTTGAGACTTACTTGCGTAAATATCGAGTATATTTTGATTCTTTTATGACGAATTTATTATGGGTACAAGCCGAAAGGGTCCTTCTGACAAAAAGGCGTAAAAGCCTAAGCGACACGGTGCACTAGTCCTCAGGACTACCGCTAGCTGGGATCCGGCCCCTGCAGCTAACCCATGGCAAATTTGAAATACTGAATTACAATATATTTTCTTGTTTATTATATGGTTTGTTCCGATTTATTATTGCCTAATTGATTTTTCCTAAAGTTCATTATGACCTTTGTGTACCTCTCTATGTACTTCATTGTTTTCATCAATCTTTTATCCTCAAAATCTCTTTTGTTCAACACTTAATCAATTTTTCTATCTTTTCAGCCTGCCTTTAGTTCTGGACCACTGATCCAGAACTCGGGCAGAACTCTGCCCATAACAGAGTTCGGGCCGAGTTCGGTCCCTAAGTTCCAGCGTCGGGATCTGGCTCTGCCGTTGGATCAATTTAGATCCTATGGTCAATATTTCATCCGACCAAAGACAAACCCCTACTTTATGTTGGGACTCCTTATCTCTCCTTCACCATTGCCTCCTTCCTCACCTCTCCAAACTCTTTTCTCAGAACCCTAACCCTAGTTTTTGATCTAGAAGGCTCCATTACTTCTCAAAATCAAGGAAAAAGGGTTTCTCATCATTCTCTTCCACTGTTTGGTCAATTATTTTCAGGTATAACTCTCTCCTTCTAACATTTTCAAGTTCTCCTATTTTCTTTGCAAATGGCATCTCGCTTGTCCAAACGAGGGAGAAGGACTCGACATGAGGGAGCTTCCTCTTCGGTTCCTCCTCCTCCGATTGAACAAGTTGTTGAACAACACCCCATTCATCCGTTGTTCAATCCGCCGTGTCCCGATGACCCTAACACATACGACGACCGTCTATTTGTGTCGCTAGACGCCTCTAATGAATGGTTTAGCGATTTTAGGACTCGTCCGGTGTTTGGGGGCCATCCCATCAATTTCACAATATTTTCTCAATATACATCTTTATTTCGTGATCTTTGCTTGGATGAACTAGTTGCTTCCAATTCTGTCATTTACCATAGTGCAATCCAAATGTTCTACTATAATCTGACTCACGATGCAACCCACATCTATTCCCGGGTTGCTGGCATTAACATTGCCTTCAATGATTCTGAGTTGGGAGACCTTCTTGCTCTCCCGGATCTTGATGTGTGGGACAAGCTTGTGGAAGCACGTCAACTTCAATTTGTTGGCGATACTTCCCTTGAAGGATTCAAGGAGGATTTATGTGCTCCTAACGTAAGTCCTCGCAAGCTAAAGGCCAAGCATCTCACCCCCTACTTTTATGAACTTCATCGCATCGTGTTCAATACTATCTTGCCCAAGGCTGGCTCAACAGATGAAGTTACTTACTTTAAGATTTCTGCCTTATATCACCTCCATTATCGTATTCCATTCAATCTTCCTAGGACAATGATGGATTGGATGATAAATTGTAGGAAGAAACCAAGAGCGTTGGTTTATCCTTTATACCTTCCTATGATTTTTCGTGCATTCATCATTCCTATTCATGACTGTCAGTTTTTGCCTGCTCCTGCTTTTCTGTCCAAGGCACGCCGTACTCAGGCAGTTGTCGCCTCTCCTGAGGCCTCTGAGCATTCTGATGATGAGGAGCCTGACGCCCCTCCTTTTGGTCAGGATGCACCTCCTCCACCTGCCACTCTTGAGTCCATTCAGACCATGCTCCGGGATCGTTTTACTCGCTGGACACAACTAGACTATCGTACCACTCTGCAGATGAGTGCTCTCGGCAACTCTCTGCATGATATCCGGTACTCTCTGTCTCAGCATCTGCACATTCCCATGGAGAGGGATCCAGCGCGCGCGGGCCATCGCATTGATGATCCGTGGGTTATGCGTTATATGGATCCGGATGCTGCATTTCTGGACCCCCGTCGCTCCTTCCCCGGTCCTTCAGACACTCCAGGACCTTCTCATGCTCCGTGATGGAGATAGGCTCGATCTGCTGCTGCTACTGCTGATGATCTTAGTTACTTTTTGCTTTCAGTTATTTAGTTTATTATGGATTTATGTAGCTGGTTTTATGTACTATGTTTATGAGTTGGCCACTTGGTTTGGTGGATGACATTATCTGTCCTTTATCATAGTTTTACTTTATGTCAGTGACTTATTTTGCTTAGTATTTTACTGTTTCTTCTCTGCTTGGTGTGGTTGCATTACTATTCATTGCTTCTTTATATTGCTAACTGCCAAAGGGGGAGAAATAATGTATATTTTTATAGTTTTGTGCTTGTTTTGCTTTTGGGAGATATTATCTATCAGGCCACCGGTTCTATGCATTCGTATATCTGTGTATATCTGTGTTTGTTCTTGCTCTGGAAAATATTATCTATCAGGTCACAGGTTCTATGCATTTTGTACGGGGGAGAGCTATAGCTTCTCGCTCGACACCGTTCATGGTTTACGGGGAAGCTATCTTCTTTTAGCTCAGGCATCGTTTATGGGGGAGCTATGTTACAATCAACTGTGTCCAGGTATGAATATTGAAATATACATATATTATTTTGTCAATTATCAATATGGGGGAGATTGTTGACACAAAGTCACAGTCAACCAAATATTGACTACATTGACTAAATAATATTTGTATTAATTCAATACGACACACGACGACTGCATTTCAGTTCAAGACAGATGACAGCTCAGTCTCCGGCTCTCAGTGTGTTCTGGAGTCTGTATTTTATAATTTCATTGAGTCTAGACTTGTGTACTCTGAGTCATGCTGAGCTCTTGGAACTTAGTCTATAACCTACCCAAAATCCCAAGCTCCACTGAACCAAAAACTTCCCACTGGTCCCCTTAGAACCACTCTGTGCTCTGGAGACAGAGTTCGGGCCGAACTCTGCCTCCACACAGAGTTCGGGCCGAACTCTGTCCCCTAGAAATCAGGAACCCTAATTTTAGGGTTAGCTGGTTGCTAGTTGTCCAACGGCCAAATTTTTGAATCTTCCTACCCGAATTCTGGCCGAATTCTGCCTATAAAAACACTATAAATAGGGCATGAATTCTCTCATTTCAATCCATCCAATCTTCTCTTCTCTTCTCTCTTATAAGCTCAATAAGCCATACCCTTCCCATCTACTAGCCACAAGCCTCCTAAGTCTCGAGTGCTCAGCATCTCTCAGTTAGGATTCTTGTGCAAGAGTCGAAGAAGTCGCTTGGACAATTCCAAGCAAATCGCCACTGCGATCCTCTGTTAGAAGTTGACGTGCTCTTCTGAAGAAAAGGCACGGGTTGTAAACTACTATTTCACAAATAGTGGATTTAATCCTGAGCTAGAGTTCTCAGGCCTGGACTAGTCCTCCACGAGGGAAACCAGGTTAAAATCGCTGTGTTTGCGTATGCTCTTCTGCTCTTCATTTATTTTTCGCACTTTACTCTGATTATTTATTGTTGGTGAAAGAGTTATTTTTAATTGGCTATTTTTCTATATAAACTCTATTCACCCCCCTCTAGAGTTGCCAAACTGTTCTTCAA